>JAJIZL010034741.1:57972-76112 GCA_023969395.1 Amblyomma maculatum | reverse complement strand
AGATAGATAGATAGATAGATAGATAGATAGATAGATAGATAGATAGATAGATAGATAGATAGATAGATAGATAGATAGATAGATAGATAGATAGATAGATAGATAGATAGATAGATAGATAGATAGATAGATAGATAGATAGATAGATAGATAGATAGATAGATGTTAAGCATGGTAAGGGTAGGATGTATGTGTGATGTATCTGAAAAACGAACATGCTGTTAGCTGGATGCTAAGATATATGATGATATGCTGCTGTATCGTTTGTGATATGGTTCCGAAAGGGACGTTTTATGTAAGTAGTGCATACTACAAAGCTCATACGCAGATTATTGCCACAATGTATGCATTGGTACCTTACCCTTACCATAGCAGTTCTCACATAGTGTATTTTCCATGATTTAGGTCCAATCGTGCTGTCAGGAGTAAGGTTTACCTCAAAAGGAACCGAAGTTGTGCTTCGATGGCGCCGTCCGCAGAAGAATGGATACAACGGAGTTGATGTAACGTGGAAGTGTAACAACAACGATACCATTACGTACAACAAGTGGTTTCGGAGGGAGGCGCACCGCAGTGAACCAAATTCATGGCGTCCTTTTGACCAAGATAAGTACAGTACGGAAGCATGTATTACAGGTGAGACCATCAGCTTTTATTTTGAGATAGTTGTTGACTAATAAATAAAAATGAAATTTATGTTCACATACTGCATGCAGCAAAGCTGCTCCAGAAAAAGAAGTTATGTGTGTTGTAGTACACATTCATCATCATTATCAGCCGGTGTATCAATACGGCAGGGCGCAAGAGTCCCATAGTCCTCCAATTACCCGAGTACGATGTTAGCTGCACCCTATTACCCTTGCGACCTTCTGGACCTCATTCATCCACCTAATTTTCTGCGGCCCCATAGTGCACTTTACTTCAATTAGAATCCAATGTTTTCCTTAAGGGATCATTGGTCATCCTCTCTTCTCAATACATGTCATATCTATTTATTCATTTTGACTTTAATGTCATTAACTCGACTTTTTTCTCTGACCCACTCCGCATGCTTCCTATCTCTTAACGTTACATTAACCATTTAGAGTTCCATAGCTCTCTACGTTGTACTCAAATTAACGGGAACCATTATGCTTAGTCTCCACATTTAGGCACCAGAACTGTGTACCGGCAACATGCTACTGTTATATACTTTCGTCTTAAATGATACCCATAGGCTACTTCTCATTATCTGCGAGTACTTGACAAATGGGCTCCATATCAACCTAGTTCTCAAAGTTAATTTCGTTAGGTTGTCCGTATGTGCGGTTACAACCTGTCCTAATTATATATTTTCGCCTACTACTTCCAATTCTTTACTATCTGTAGAAGACGGCTGTTTCTTTCGGAGGCTGTCGAACATTACCTTAGTCTTCAGCACATCATTCTTAGACCTCCTTAATTACATGGAATTCAGCCCAACCCAAACACACACAAGAAAGAGAACACTACGGGCGCTTACTCCGAACAGTCAAAGATTTTATCAAAGATTTGCTTCGATAAAATTGATGTCTTCTTTTTTATACCGTGTACGCATGCGCATTAGACGAGAAGACTATACATGTGAGTAACTTTCACTTGATTAAACAGTTGGAGTAAGCGCCCGTGGTGGTCGTATGTGTTTTTGTTGCTCTGAATTCTTTGTAATTCTGTCTGACAACCAACAAGCTCAGCAGTTAATTCTCTTAGACCTACCTTTCCGCTTTTCTTATCTATCTCATTAATCATGATTTGCGAGTCATCCCATCTTTACTTAGCGAGGAAATGTCATCAGCGAATCGCAGATTATCGTCATATTTTTAATCAACAGTTATCCGTACAGGTTCCGATTTTAAGTCTCCGAAAACATACTCTAAACAAACTGTGAATAGTACTGAAGAAAGTGTGCTTCCTTGCCTAACCCCTTTCTTTATGCTTATTTTATTACTTTATGTAGAGCTATGGCTGCTGTGCTGTGTGATGACATTGCCTTGCTAGGTAACTAAGGGGATGAATCGCAAGGAATTATTGTTGACCTAGACAGGAAACGTAAAAAGGTAGGCTTGAAAATCAATATACAGAAGACTAAGGTAATGTTCAATAGCCTAGGGAAGGAGCAGCAGTTTACGTTAGGTAGCGGAGCACTGGAAATAGTAGGCGAATATGTGAATTTAGTACAGGTAGTAACCGCAGATCCGGACCGTGACAGGGAAATAACAAGGAGAATAAGACTAGGACGGAGCGCATTTGGCAAGCACTCCCAGATTATGACGAGCAGTTTACGGGTATAGGCCAAGAGGAAAGTATACAACCGTTGCATCTTACCTGTGCTTACATATGGGGCCTAAACGTGGAAGTTAACAAAGAGGGTTCTGCTTAAGTTGTCGACAGCGCAGACGGCTATGGAAAGAAAAATGGTAGGGATAACGTTCAGACATAGGAAACGTGCAGAGTGCAGAGAAATAACTCAAGTCAATGACATTCTAGTGGAACTCAAGAAGAAGAAATGGGCATGGGCAGGACATGTAGCGCGAAGAAAGGATAATCGATGGTCGCTTAGGGCAACAAACTGGATTCCAAGGGAAGGAAACGTTGAAGGGGCGGTAGAAAATTAGGTGGGTGGACGAACTTAAGAAGTGCGCAGTGGTCAAGTGGATACAGCTTGCACAGGACCGGTTTAATTGGAGGAATATGGGAGAGGCCTTCGCCCTGCGGGGGGTATTGTCAGGCTTAGGATGATGATGATGATGATGATTATGGTGATGATGATCACTCCTGCTTACACAAAATTTTTTTTATTCGTGGGTATTCACTGATCGCTAGTGGTTTCCCGTATATTTTGTCAGTCATAAATCACGGGATTATTCATTAATCGATTAAAGTTTTTATCGTACCTCTGTTCGTTCATTTGTAAATGTATACACAGTTGTTCTTATTGACAACTGGGAATGATAATGTCTGCACTTACTGCATGGACACGTTAAAGGCACCGATATTTTCGTTACCCACTTCTGTACAAATTTTTTCCGAAGTCATTAATCGTAAATTGAACAAAAAACAAATAGTTCATTTTTGTAATATTGTAACGTAACGTTACACAGAAGGCGCTCTGGCACTCTGGCACCTAAGAACACCAACAACCAGTCAGGTCAGCACGAAAGCAGAGCACCGTTTCGCTTCGTCGTCTTCTCCGAATCGCCCGTTCAAATCTTCGTCGTCTATGAATGGCATGTGTCATTCCCCCCCCCCCCCCCCCCTTCTTGGCAGCATCGCCTCGATGCTGCAAATGCTGCTTGATGCGATGAGCTGACAGATAGTATACTAGGTTAGTATGGGATACCACAACACAAAACGGGGCACCATCAGTCTCAAGAATAGTCAGCGGGGCGATCGTGGTAGGGTTTCATCCGGACGACGTGTACAACATCAGTGAACTTGCGTCGTCTGCGGCTTGAGGGATCTTGGGTCGCGGATTCAACTTCGTAAGTAACGTGGCTGAGGCGGCGGAGGACACGGTATGGACCGAAGTACCGCCGCAGCAATTTTTCAGAGAGCCCACGATGACGAACGGGCGTCTAAATCCAGACATAGTCTCCAGGCTCGTAGGCAGCGAAGCGCCGTTCCTTGTTGTAACGGTCAGCGTCTAGTTGCTGTTGTATGTATATGCGCTGCCTTGCCAGCTGCCGCGCTTCTTCCACACGCTGGATAAAACTAGCGATGTCCAGGTTAAGCTCATGTTTGTCGTCGGTGTATACGAGCAGCATTGTATCCAGTGGAGTGGTCACTCGACGGCCGAAGACAAGCTCGAAGGGTGTGAGCCGCGTCGTCTCCTGAAGTGCCGTATTATACGCGAACGTGGCATATGGGAGAATTTGAACCCAGGTCGTATGCTCTATATCCACGTACATAGACAGCATGTCGGCCAGAGTTCTGTTTAGCCGTTCCACCAAGCCATTAGTTTGCGGGTGGTATGCTGTGGCCCGTCTATGGCTGGTGTGTGTGTAAGGTTCAGTACAGCCTTAGTCAGGCGGGCCGTAAAAGCTGCCCCGCGATCGGTAATGATAACAGCCGGAGCGCCATGAAGCAATATGATGTCGTGGACAAAAAACTCTGCTACTTCGATGGCAGTTTCATTTGTGAGCGACGCGGTCTCAGTATATCGGGTCAAGTAGTCTGTCGCGACAACAATCCAACGCTTTCCATTAGTTGACTTCGGGAAAAGACCAAGAAGATCCATCCCACTTGTTGCAAAGGAGTTTTCGGTGGAGCGATCGACTGAAGAAATCCAGCTGGTTTCACGGGTGGAGTCTTTCGGCGTGGACAATCACGGCACGTTTTAACGTAAGATCGTACTGAAAGTAATAATTTCGGCCAATAGCATTTCTCCCGAATTCTTGCAAGCGTACGACTAACTCCCAAGTGGCCGGCGACGGTTCGTCGTGACAAGCGCTCAAGATGTCAGGCCGTAGGTGCGTAGGTACTACGAGCAGAAATGTCTCGTTTGATGTTTCAAAATTGCGCTTGTAGAGAACTCCACTTCGTAAAGCGTATGACTGCAAGCCACGACGAAAAACAAGCGGTACTCTACCACCGCGTCCTTCCAGATAATCGATGTGCGGCGCCAGCTCCGGGTCCTTGCGTTGAAGGTCAGCCATATGGGATTGGGTAATGGCCCCAATAAAGGGAAAATCGTCGGCGTAGTCCAATGGCGCGCGTGACAAGCAATCCGCATCTTGGTGTTTATGTCCCGGCTTATAGACAACAGTGAGGTCATACTCTTGAAGACGGAGGCTCCAACGAGCTAAGCGTCCAGACGGGTCTTTGAGGCTTGCCAGCTAGCACAAGAAATGATGGTCGCTAACAATACGGAAGGGTCGTCCATACAAATATGGTCGAAACTTGTTGATGGCCCAGATGACCGCAAGGCACTCCTTCTTCGTTGTCGAATAGTTTGCCTCCGATCATCAGAGTGTTCGGCTCGCGTAGGCGATAACCCGTTCTACTCCGCCTTCCCACCGAATGAGTACCGCGCTGCAGCCAACGTTGCTGGCATGAGTATCTAAGTCGGTTGCGGCGTCTTCATCGAAATGGGCGAGTACTGGCGGTCTGTGTAGGCGGCTTCTAAACTCCTGGAAGGCTTGTTCTTGATCGTCTCCCCACGGGAAGGTGAGTGCTTGAAGCACGATGCGCAACCGGTCCAAGTGTTGCTCGAACGTAGGCGAGAAAATAACATCATCTAAGTACACCAAGCACGACTACCACTTCAGACCTGATAAAGCCGTGCCCATCATACGTTGGAAAGTGGCTGATGCGGAGCAAAGACCAAACGGAAGCACCTTAAACTCGTATAGGCCGTCGGGCGTCACAAATGCAGTAATCTCTCGGTCTATCTGATCCATCTCGATTTACCAGTATCCGCTTTTGAGGTCTAATGAGGAGAAGTACCTGGCATCGCGTAGTCGGTCGAGGGCATCATCAATCCTGGGCAGCGGATAGATGTCCTTTTTAGTCACGTTATTTAACTTTCGGTAATTGACACAGAATCTCAAGGTGCCATCTTTCTTTTTGACAAGAACCACTGGCGACGGCCATGGGCTCGTCGAAGGCTGGATCACGTCGTCCGCAAGCATTTCATCCACTTGCGTTTTAATGGCATCACGTTCCTTAGGAAAAACGCGGTACGGGCGCTGGCATATCGGTAAAATGGTCTCATCGGTGATGCTGCGGTGCTTGGCGACAGGAGTACGACCGACCTTAGAGCCTATGGCGAAACAGTCGGCGAAATCGCTCAGAAGAGCTGAGAGAAGATTACTCTGATCGGGCCTCAAGTAGGGGTTAATTTTAACCATTTACAGAGCATGACAAAGTGCGGCCTCTTCTTTAGGGTTCGCTCCGGCGGTGCATAAATGAGGCAAGGCAGTAACATCGTGAAAGACGGCAACAGCCGTGTCCCTGGCGAGATGCCGCATCTTCATAGCAAAATTTGTCAGGAGGACAGTAGAACAACTGTTCTGGAGTTGGACGAGTCCTCGAGCAACGGCTAATTCCTTCTCGAGTAGTAGCGGAAGGTGCCCATCCGCGATGCCCTAGTAATCGTGGAATAAGTCATGCTTTACAAGAACCAACACACTAGAATGTGTCGGAACCCTCACGTCATCGTCGACTATAAGCAAAACGTTCAGACCCGGATCTTCGTTTTCAATGCGCGCCACGGCTCGTTTCGTCGATAAGGAAACACGCGCTTCTTTCAGGTCAATGACAGCGCCGTTGGTCTGCAGGAAGTCTAGACCAAGGATCAAGCCTTTCGAACACTCAGGAAGCACGATAAATTCTCCGACATACACAAAACCACGGATGCCGACCCGCGCTGTGCACTTGCCTGCAGGTTCAATAAAGTGACTTCCCGCCGTGCGAAGTTTTGGGTCGGACCAATGTGTCAAAACTTTCTTGAATTCTCGGGCGAGACCGCGGCTCATTACTGAATAATCGGCACCAGTGTCGAGTAACGCGGGGACATCCACTCCACAATCATTACACATAAATCGGAGGTAGTATGCCGGATGCTGTCGCTACCTGACACAAGCGAAATCTCGTCGAGTCGGCCTGACGATGACGGAGGAACTTCACATTTCCCGACATCAGCGACCTTGCCTCCGAAGGCCGCTGGTATTAGTTTTCCGGCTAGGGCTGGGAGAGGAGCTGCGTCGGGAAGAGTGGGGACGTGTCGAACGGTAGCTCGTCGGGGACGTAGACCGACGCTCTTGGTAACCGGACGTGACGGGATACTGTCGCTCTGCAAGGTCGCTTGCAATCTCAGTAGGCCGTTCGGCATTCCGAGGGTAGAGGTCCTACGAGGTGACACCCTGCATGTTGACGCGGCGGTACGGGCACGCCCGGTAAAGGTGACTGGCTTCCCCGCAATGATAGCACAGGGGCCGACGGTCCCGGGGCCGTCATACTTGACTTTTACGGGGTCGCTGGTAGATTGACGGAGGAGACTAACGAGGCTCCATGCGAGGTCCTCCATGCGAGGACCCTGCGGCTCCATTGCTGGAGCTGCGGCGTTGATACTATGGTCCGGCGGGGGAGCCTTACGTAGGACGGACGCGTAGGTGGACCTCGCTTCGAACGTCTGGTGGAGAACGCGCTGCTGGGGAACGTCAGCAACGTGCTGCGCTGCCATACGCACCTCGTCCGGGACGACTTCAGCCAGTGAAGGAAAAGATGTTGTGTTGCAAGGAATCCGGAGCGCTCGCAGTTCTTCTCGCACGACAGAACGGATGAGATTGCTTAATGCGTCCATGTCGCTGCCAACATGCACAAGGGGCGCGTCGGACCCAATGATGTTCCCGTCACCGTTGTACTGACGGGCTCGGTGTTGCAGCGTTGCCTGCATGGTCGCTGCCTCGCTGAGGAACTCCGCCACAGTTCGTGGTGGACTGCGCACCAGTCCCGCGAAAAGTTCTTGTTTAACGCCCCGCATCAGGTGACGCAGCTTCTTATATTCTGAGATTTGTGGGTCTGCACTCTTGTAAAGGCGTGTCATGTCCTCAAAGAACATACGCACGCTCTCGTTCTGGCGCTGACTGCGCGAGTGTAGCGCAGCTTCTGCTCGCGCCCGGCGGTCGGCGCTAAGTGGCTTTCAAATCACGACACAAGGCTGCTCAGGATGGGAAGGAAGCCTCATGGTTTTCAAATCATGTCCGTGCAGACTCTTCAAGGGCGAAGTACACGTTGTGGAGCTTACGCTCATCAGTCCACCCGTTGTAACGAGCGACTCGCTCGAAGGTCTCAAGCCAGCCCTCGGCGTCCTCGAACACGTCGCCATGAAAAGAGGGTGGTGTTCGCGGCTGATGACACAGGGTATGGGTGGGAAGCCTGCTCTCAGATGTCATTCCAGAAAGGTTCTACGGCCGTCTGTGGGTGCGTCGTCCTTGTATCGGCCGGAAGGGGTCCGAATTCAGGGGGCTCTCCACGTAGGCGGCGGCCGAGGCGTTGATGTATGGGGGTATAAGCTCCGTAGTGATAGGTTGATTATGCAGGACTAGATTGATACCCGGCAATTCCTCCACCAGATTTGTAACGTAACGTTACACAGAAGGCGCTCTGGCACTCTGGCACCGAAGAACACCAACAACCAGTCAGGTCAGCACGAAAGCGGAGCACCGTTTCGCTTAGTCGTCTTCTCCGAATCGCCCGTTCAAATCTGCGTCGTCTATGAATGGCATGTCTCAATATAATGTTAGGATAGTAATATTTGTATTGAAATATATGTTTGGGAGCTATGCACTGATGGCGTATTTTAAGCGGGGGTCCTGAGAAGAAATAAGAACCTACGAAGGCACGAGAAGCGACCGCAATACGACAAGCTTCATGATACAATTCATATCCACGTTAGGAACACGGTGTGTTTCTTTCTAAATCAAAACGTTTTGTCTATAGCACCGGTTGGCATACGCCTTTAGTTCTTGGTGTGACAGTATATATTATAGGGCAGAACGAGAGAAAGACGGTTACAGAGTAAAACAGCATTGAACAAGGGTAGAGGGAGAGCCTCAGCCTCAAAGGTAGAGCAAGCCCACACAACGTTTTAACAAGTGGACTTATCTTCGTGCAAACGCAAAACAATCCACTTGTCGAAACGTTAGCTCGATGTGTGAACTGAGGCTTCCTTCTACCGTTGTTCAGTGTTCTTTCTTACAGTATATACTATAAGCACTAGTGGATGAATGGGTGTATAACGATGATGAAGTAGATTATGACGGTAACGACATTGCTACTCTCTTCCAAACGTATTCGTTATAGAGTCCTCAAGATTAAACTTATACAGACTCGATCATTTTGAGATGAACGCTTTCTAGGCTAGGATACTGAATATATCTTTCTAGACGATGCAATACGTTTTATTAACATCTGCCGACTCGAAAATAAATGAAAAGTAGCACGACCTACAAATAACTGCGTGCTCTGGTCACAAAATTTAGAAGTGAAAATTTTTGCAACAGTTTATTCAATTATTCAAAAACAATACAGATGGTTTATTCCGTAGTTTTAACTTTTAGGATTTCGGAAAGCATTTTTAAGAATATTTGGTCACCTTTGGTTCCAGTTCTGTTTAGGAGGCTCACTTTCTGCTGCTTAACTGAAAACCAGCGAATAAATAGAGAACAAATAAGTGATTTCATTTTGCCTTTTTAAAGAAACAGACATGCTTCTCACCCAGGAATGATACACCATATCCTTTCCTCAGATAATAAGGCAATGATCTAGTCATGTCTCAGTATTAAATACACACCTGCAGTTCAGCGCCTGTTTGTATGTACAAGACGCCGGCCTACAATGCAGAGAGCAACGTGAATGCAGCTCATGCGGCCCGTGAATGTGTTTGATCTCTATAATGTAAGTGCTAATCATAGATCGCCTTTGAGAGGCTTTGAAATTCAACATCAAAACTATAACATGGAATTAATTCACCTACCGTGATCTCTCCTGCCGCAATGGCTCTTGATTTCTGTGCAATTCCTTTTTAATATATCACCGAAATACCTGAATTTTCCATTCGACTTCGGCAATCGAAATTGATAGCCATTGCAATTTACGTAAAACTCGTCGTTCGAGCTGATCATTTTTGACGTAATGTAAGAGCTCTGTTCAGGTTATACGTAGGAAAAAAAGCCAACAGAACACAGTCAAACGTAACATTACTACATCGGTGCTTTATTGTCTGTTCGCTTTCTGCGTCTTCTTCACAACAATGTTATTTTTGCTATTTGCTGTTTATTTGTTATTTATTGCTACGTAATATATTTGCCACCACAGTGACTGCCGCCGGCCGCATCGAGTGCTGCGCTTAACGTATTTCTGCGTCCAACCTCACCCCCCCTCCCCCACCCTCCCGCTTCTCTTCTTTTCTTTTTTTTTAGTTCCCCAGACTACGTCTCGTTCTTGCACCATTGCAAGGTCCACTGTTGATGCTTTCCTGTATATGTGTTTTTATAGCGCAGCGGCGCCTTTTGAATTTGGCATGCTATGTGGTCTCGCCCTCACTCTCGAGTGAGCTGCGGGGGCGGGGTCACACCTCCTTGTGCCTCCAAGCTGATGATCACATATCTGGATTATTGTAAAGTTGTCCCGATGAAGGGAATACCGTTCCCGAAACAGTCGACAAAATAAACTGTGAAAACGAACAGTCGCGTCTGTCGTAACACTTTACTATATATATATATATATATATATAGCAGAAGAGACAGGTTATACAGGGCGGCTCAGTGGTGGCGGGCTCCTGATAGTAATCAGTAGCTGATCTCTGTTTACGATCAGTGTCTTTCGCGTCAATTGGAAAGCAGTTGTCAGTCCGGGATTCAAACCGATTGGCAAGTTCAGCAGGTGGGTGCTATAATGAAGCTACCATCGTAAAAAGCTTGCCCTTAGCTTTAGACATCGGCACGGCTGTGTTTTTAACCTTGTTCAAGTGGTTAATTAGCGATCATAGGTGGAATGCCACATCAGGTGAGTAGCAAGCAAAGAACCAGTTGATACGTTTTCAGGAGTAAAGCAAGCAATGTCTCCATTCTTCAATGCCGCTTTTATATATTTCATCACTTCTATGCTCTATCACTGCCGAGCCTGAAGTGCTCCCTAGTGCAGTTTCCTGAAGCTATCATAATGATTTTACAGGTTTGCCTACCAGCGCAGACCAGTGTGATTTCTATGTCTCAGCGTACAATGACCAAGGGGAATCAAGATACTACAGTTTACCAGTGAAAGCTGACCAAGATCTAAGCTTGCAACAACGTGATGTAAGATTGTACTAGATCTGGCAACATTCTGACAAAAATGTACTTCTTCCTGCACTGTGCAATCCAGAACTTTTTGTCGGCATGCCCCAAAATAAAACAAAGACAACACGTTTCTGGCACTTGCGATCATTTATTGCAAAAGCAATACTACGACAGCCAAAGTGAGACCTCAAGTGGCCGCAATTCTGCCGTGAAGAGCCGTAGCTACGGTCTGCTTATAAAAATCAGCCTGCCATGACATTTGAATGCACGTTACCCCTATGCCACGGGCAGGAGCTGCCAACTCGGGTCGCTCCTTTCATATGGGAGGGTGATATCAGAATCAGCCTGCCAAAATCGTTTGCATTCCTGTTACCCCTACGACACGCAAGCACGTCCATACGCCTTGGTTGAAGCGTAACTTTATATGTGGGCTGATAAACTGCGCTCCCGCCTCATGCCCTTAAAGACTGAGCATAAGTGTCACCAATAATGTAGCCCATTATACTGATAAGGCGCGATAGGGGAATAATGTAGCAGGCGAAAGAAGCTACCGCCGTTGCTTTCGCAATTCAACTAGGATCAGCGCGAGCTAAACCACAACTAATTTTCTTTATCAACAAATTTTCATCTCTGCGAAATATGCGCAGAGAGGTAATTATGAAGGCAAACGTGTAAAGCATCAAACCGAAATGTGCACCAAAACATTCGAATTAAAGCTGCAATATACAAAATGTATACACAATTTTTACAATATATTTTCGCTGAAAAAACGAAGAATCACTGAATCTCAAAAAAGCTGGCTCATTTAACAACTCTGGTCAGCACACAATACTCTTTGTGTTCCAGTGCTGTATCTGTGGATTGCACTCTCTCAGCATGAGGCGACTACCAAGAACGTTACTCATTTGTTCCGTGGCAATGAATGGCCTTAAAAGAGTATGCAATAGCCTACTAAGATAGGTGCCCAGAAACACACCAGCATGGTATCCTGGCCCACAAGCAGTGTTGTTTGCATTTTTGTCATGTAAACTGGGACCCACAAACCGATGAATCATATTTGTACACATGCAGCGATAACGGTTAAATGTCAATAACCTGGGCTTGGCGCAGTTTTTGTTTTAGTACTAGTGGTTTACGGAAGGCATATACTTCGAGAACCAGTCGGAGTATGATGCCCACCAACAGCCATCAAGAGGGTGATTACGGTAGAAGGAGTATGGTGTGCAAGCGGGGCGGAATCCGCGTATAAAGGGTGGTTACCCCGAAAGAAGACGGTGGTGCCTACGGTGGGAAGAGGTCGATATTACGAGAACCTAATAATGCGTAACCTAACGGTGGTTGCGAAGAAAGAACGAGATCTATAATGTATGGAGAAGGGATGCTGAAATTTTAAGCACGACACAAACCGAGAATCGCCGACACGGCAACTAATCCAACGTCAATTGATAACGTCATGGGTCCGGACGTAGGGTGATTGCCACCACAAGTAATCAGGAGTGTCTACTGTCGAGGTAATGAAGCGATAGCAAAAATGAGAACCTAGAAAGTAGCAGCCACAAGAGCACTCGGAGGTTGGTTAGCGTGAACGAAGATGGAAAGATATGCAATAGAAAGAGAACGGCATTACTGAGCGTAGCAAACAACTACCGCATGATGGCCGCCGAAGGAGGGCCAGAAGCGTAGTTATTGTGAAAGAAGGATTGAGGGCACAGGTATTAAGCAGGTTGTTTGCGACGGTATTATAAACGTGTCTACCAAGACGAGGCACTACAACAAAGGTGCAGACGCTGAAGCAATCTGTATGTTTTGACAGTAGTTTGCGAACTATATTTCTTCACTTCACACCTTCCTGAACTAAAAATGTTATCTAGAACAGAGCCTCCTATATTATTCATACCCGTTCAGGGGCACCGAGATAGAAGGGTGTCGACCGTGACTTTCAAGGCCAAAGTAGAAGTGCTGTCTTGATGCACTCACAATTTGGAGGAAGGGGGGCACAAGTGTGAGCCGCTAGTCGCAGCACGTTTCAGAAGGATATGCTTTCTATCGATTCGAGCTGTCTTGCTTGAAGAGTGGTGGGAAGAACTTTGACATTTTGCAGCCGCTTTTAGGAATAAAACTCTACCACATGAAACAGTGCATATTTCCATAAACTCGTCACCTACCTCGAAACGGGTAGTAGCTGTTATATCGCTTTCTGTCCAAGTCACTAATTATATCGCAGTGTCACACTTTGCCTCCTCGAGCAGTGATAAACGACAACGCCGGAGGTTTCGAGGTAGGTTTCCTGTTTTGACAAATTAAGACTTCCGTAACTACATGTCCTCATGAAAATTCCAATTTTTGGGATCATCACCTCATGTCGGAAAGGCATGCCAATTTCCATGGTTTGACTAGAGTAAATGGTGTACGCACCAGTACGCGTAAATGTAATTAGTTCGTCGTTGGTTTAGAAGTCAGTTCGTCTGTCCAGACAAGTCCGCACACCATTTACTCCAGAAGTTATCGCTCAAAGAGAAAGCGTCAAATACAGGCAGAGGCTAGAGAGACTGGAGTTATGTCCAGTGATTTGTCCTACTTTTCGTCTCTTTTCTACTTCTCCATTCTGCATCTCTCCATTTGATAGTAGAGTCACACCTTCCACCTTTTGTGTTCAAAATGGTAAATTCCGCATTTGCATGGGGGTAGGTATCTGGCGAACTACTGGTCTTAGACACATGCAAGTGATATGAAATGATTCGTCGCAGCGAGTCATAAAATAAAAGATTCACAGCGCTAACAAATAGACACACAGGACAAACACTGACTCCAACTTATTTATCGAAACTCTCAGCGAACTTACTCATTCGTCTCAGTGAGACATATGCGAATTGAGATTGCGATATATATCAGCTTACATTCTTGCATTTGAACGCATGTCGGCGATGGCTGCATTTTTTACCCTTGTCAAATATCGGTTATCCTCTCTTTGTAATTCATGCCATGCGCATGCCCTTTCCGCATTTTGATTTAGACAAGAATGCCATTAACTAAGTTATTTATCAAGCCCACATTGCTCGCTACCTATCTCTGACGTTTGCAGTTTATTAGCTGCCTGCATGCCCGAAAGTTCAGATGAACGCTTTGTTTAACCTCCATGTCGGCCTCTACATATCCATAGCGTAGTAATGTCCATTGGGGCCACGTCGCTTCTTTGAACTCTGGGCGCTAGAAAGTCACGTTTATAGAAGCTCCCCGTTATCTGCACCAGGTACTCACATCTTTAGCGGGGCCACATTTACGCACGCCTGGGAGGAGAAGGAGGAAGATGAGGAGGAAAGGCAGGGAGGTTAACCAGTAAAAGCAACCGGTTTGCTACCCTGCACTGGGGGAAGGGGATGAGTGGATATACAAGTTGTGAGAGAGGGATATTTGAAGGTAATACAGTCGCATAGCAGACACGCCACATCACATCACGTTACAGCCATGTCATAGCAAACTCATAGTCTTTCGATTAGGCCTGTCCTTCTCATAAAGCGGAGCAGTGCCTGGGAAGCCTTCGCCGTAGGCACGCCTGGGACATAGTTGAGTTGCTTGGAAGGTAAATTATGCCCCCATTGGTCGTGGTAGTGAATTCGTGGTAGTGATGATGATAGCATATGTACTTATGAATGTTATAATCGAGTGTTGCAAAAAAGCCCTGAACGAAAAGACTTTGATCAGCGAACCTCGATTCAACCTGGCTTTTTTTTCTGCATCTCAAAACACACCCATAGGTGCTACCATATCAATAGTATGCGATAATTGTGCGCTAGGAGGCACAAAAACCGCAACCTTTCCTGCCAGAGTCTCCAGCTCAGGTTTTGTATTTTGTCCCGATGATGGCCTCTGCATCGACAACTGGCATGACTAGCAAAGCTTTCACTCGCGCCTCAACCTGTTTCATCATAGCTTACAATGCACACTTAAGGAAGTGGACGACTGCATCGCTTTTCACGATATCCTCGCTGAAGTCATGGTACATTCACTACACAGACCATGGTTTATATCATGCCCCTCAATCATTCATTCCGTCGAATACAAGCGCTCAGTCGCTTGGCTCCAATTAAAGAGCGCATTCAGGATATGCTTGAATGAGAAGCGTGAAGCAAGAAAAGTGAAACAGGTAAGGTGTCTCAAAACCCCCGCGTTTACGGTAACAGAGGAGCGGGATCCCGTTTTCGGTTACCCGTCATCCCTCTATGAGGTTTGAGAACACAGTTAAATGTTAGGCCGGTCAACCCGCGCAGTACGTGTGTCGGTGTATGATTGAAGAATAAGTACAAGAAAGTCATTTGGTTTTACAAATATTTGAATATTTATAGATAGTCGTCGAAATTACGCTGCATAATATTAGAGTACAATAAAAAAATAAAACACCACGACACAATAGCGGTAAAAGACGACTCGGTAAATGACAAGAAGAAAACCCGACAATGAACAAATTTCTGCGATAAAAAGAAGATAAAGATAAAAAGCAATTATTCCGGATATAATAAGTATGGGCAATGGGTCTTGCGTCTGCATTCGCTGGTTCCCTTTCTATAAAATATGAACAAACTAGCCCCGCAATTCGCACTCCTGAACTACTGTATGGTGTGTGCGCAGGCAGGAAGTTGTTTTAAAATGAGCAATTATTCATCTTAGTAAATCAGTTGCAAGTCCAGCGTTGTAATGTGCGCCTTCTTTTTCTTGTCTTGCATCTGTATTCGCTGGTTCCCTTTCTATGCGTTACATAGAAAACACAGCATAAAATACCAAGTCAGATCAAGGCTACACAAAGGCGAAAACAATATTCTATTAACCAACAGTCTGTGGCAGAAGAGAATTTTCACGGCTGTCTTGTTATATGAGTCGTCGAAGGCTGAGGTGATCGGTAGCGACGGCCGTACAGATAAGGAGAACGATGCGTTGATCGCGGGATCGGTGAAACACAAGACGGTTTCACAGAGCGGCCACGAGAGAGGCCCAGAAGCCTGAATCTTCCTAGAGCGCACGGCCGCGGGCGTGCTGGGGTATGCATTTTTATACTCTCGGCTCGCCGCGCTGTGGCCGCGTCAAGAATGCGTGGTTGCGGCCCCGAACAACATGTCGAAGCAGGCTCGGAGGAGCGGGGAGATCCCGTAAGTGTCGCTCTATAGGTGGGGCAGCTTGTGACACTAAGAGGCGACTTTGATCCGCGAACCTCTATTCAACCTGGCTTCCTTTTCATATATCTCAAACATAGCCGTAGGTGCTACCATATCAATGTTATGTGATAATTTGGAGCTAGAATGCACAGAAATCACATTTTCTGCTAGAGTCGCCAGCTCACTTTTTGTACTTTGCCCAATGATGGCCTCTTCATCAACAACTGACATGTTCTCTCGCGCCTCAACCTGTTTCATCATAACTTACAGTTCACACTTAAAGACGTGGACGGCTGAATAGCTTTTCATGACATCCTTGCTGAAGTCATGGCGCATCTCTGGAGACCATGGTATGTACCATGGCCCTCCATAATCTATTCCATCAGATACAAGTGCTCAGTCGGCTCTCTTCAGTTCAAGCGCGCATCCAGGATAGGCTGCAATGCCAAGCTTGAAGCAAGAAAAGTGAAACAGGTAAGGAGAGACGTGAATAAAAACGCTTCTCTAGCTCACATAGAGAACGTCTGCTGCGTGGCGATCACCTCATTGACACTTCCATTATCCCAGTAGTATTTTGCAGTCTATTCCGCCCAGATTTTAAAGCCGCCTCCTTTGGCGCAACAGCATTATTCAATATCTGGCTCGAGAACCACCAAGAGTATGTCGCCAAAGCAAAGCTGGCTCAAGCTTTTGAGCGGCACACCATTTACGCTCTCCTTGCCATGGGACGTGCCCCACGGGATCACAAGGGAGAAATCACTGAAAAAACGTATCTTCATGGAACCACGCTACATTAGGTCAAAGTTATTGAAGATTAATCGGACGCGATACACTCACAGATATACATCTGCACTTCTGCGAAAATTGTCTCTAGGTAGGGAGTCATTACTAACTTAACCTCGCTTGGGTAAGGTACCCGTTAGGGTCCAAAACGTCGTTTTTTCCTACAACAGCTTTGGTGAATGAATTCATTTTGGCAGGTTGGCATAACTCAACATCTACGCTCGAATTCACTGAAGTGCCCCACCTTGAGAACACTTTTTGATAGGAATGGCTGGGGCAGGGCCGGGATTGTCGGGCACCCGATAGACCTCAAGGTCCTCGCCGTTGAAAGAATGGCTGCGGGTATGCTCACGACCGTCCCCTGGGATAGCAAGAAAGTCTCTGCCAGCGGAAATAACACTTCAGAGATAATCTGGCGAACAGTGGCGACAAGACCACTGAAACAAGCCATTTCAATGGCGGCCACTATATGTACAATCGCTAAGTGACCAAAGATCTGCATACTTCTTCGATCATCGTTAGCGTGCTAGCCCTGCTGCGTTCATCTGAGAGTTTCGCTTTATTCCGGTATCTAGTATATCACGCCTAGGAAGGGCACAGAAAAAAGATAGGGGGGGGGGGGGGGCAGCCTCAGTTCGCAGGTCAAGCCAGTGTTTCAACAAGTGGACTTGTCTTCGCCTGTGCAAAGCGATCATCACTGGCAGGGGTTTAAATACGCTTTTGCTTCCGAACAAAAGCTGAGGAGGGGGAAAGTCGGTGAGAAGAAAATAGCTCGAGGAATGGGGAGGGCGAGGATGTTGTGAGAAGAATGTTGGTCCTGGAGTGAAAAAATATAGAAATATAAAAACATATTTCTTCCGTATGTATTTCTCAGCACGCGGAACCAGGGATCCTGTGGCCTGCAAAATAAATAAAAGCGGCAGTACCAAAAAAAAACAACAATAAGATATGCATGATTGGCCAGCACTTAAGCATGTTTGGTGCGGATACACCAATTTTTAAAAGGGATAGGCTTTGCAAAGGTCCCTGATAGGGATTATATCTACAGAGGAACAATTCTTAAAACTTTCCGTAAAGGGGGGGGGGGGGGGGAAGGACGAAGAAACAAAATAATAACTGCACAGTGAGCCACAACTGATAGTAAAAAAAAAAAAGAAAAAAGTTTTAGGGCAAACGCCGGTAGCAAGGGATAAGGAGGAAATGTGCTTTCAGAAACACGTGCAGCTTATGCTATTGCGGAGGTAATAGAGTGTACATAGGCTGTGAATAAACTGTACAATTAACGCTATGTGGGACTGTTTTTCAGAATAGTTATGGTGCAGAGACAATATCTCTTGGAAGAAGGCAGCAGAGCAGGTAACAACACAAAGCATAAGAAGCACACACACACACACACACACACACACACACA
>JAJIZL010034741.1:5118-47972 GCA_023969395.1 Amblyomma maculatum | reverse complement strand
GCAGTGTCTCGGCTCGCCGTTGTTATTGGTGTTGTGTCGGTGATTGTGTCTGTGTTGGTGATTGTGTCTGTCCGCAGCTTGATCATGTGCAGTGCGGAATCTTCGCTGTGGAATTAGCAGCCTCTCATAAAAAAAAGTTGGGCAGAGGCCGGCTCTCTACTACGAGTAGCTGAAATCGCACAGAGAGAAGTGCAAAACGATGCCTGGCTGCAAATTGCCAGTGCGCTGAGTCAAAGTAGTAAGTGGTTTATCAATCCGTTTTTTCATGCGCGAACAAGCTCTCAACAAGCAAATGTTTCCTCTAGTTCAGAAAAGTGAGGTTATGGAGGCGGGGAATGCCCGCTTCATCCCCGTGCATTCTCGCAGCCCATCGGCTCCGTTGACAAGTGAGGAAACAGTTGGCCTGCAGCGAAAGGCCGATGCGGGGCGACGTTGCGGTCGGGCCGCAGAACGGAGCTGGTGCCGACTCGTCGAAGTTTGAAAGAAGCTCACCGTAAAAAAAGAGAAAAAGAAAGCAGCATTTTCTGAGGGGGGACGAGGTTCCGCGGTCGTTTCCGTGTCTGCCGCGCGCCCCGGCTCATTGTTTGGAGCCAGTAGTACGGCCTTTGAGTCACCGCCCCGGCCCGTCTCCAAGGAGTGTATTTGTAATAGAGTGGTTAATTGTTAATATACCCATTGTTCTTTTTCGTATTTTATTTGTGTGTCCAGTCTTTCCTTTCACATTTTATTTTGAGCTTGAAGAGCCCAGACCTCCGCTATCAGCCGCTTGCTAACCGGCGCCATGTTGAGAGCGCTGATTGGCCGGTCGTAAAGGACGCATCTTACCGAACGGCCCAGTGTGAACATGCGCGGTCGCAAGCTACGTAAACGGGAGTTCCAGCCACTATGCGCACTGCGATAAATACGATACTTACGACGGATGCGCACGTAGTCTGAACGCGGCTTAAGTCTCCGATCGCAAGGGAGAACATTAAAAGTAGAGAAGCCTGGGTAACACTGCTGCGAAGTGACGTTCCCGCTGACCAAACAAAGCCGTCCGCATGGCGGCTGAGGCCGCGAATAACCAATGTATATTCGCCAGTCCTTAGTCGCGGAGGTTGAAGCCCTCGTTCCTCAGGCCTGCGTACCAGGAGCGGACAGTAGGGGGCCTGACTGATTGATCATTTATAGGAAGGGGAAGGCGCGGTAACTGTCTCACTTGTTTTTGTGGACACCTCAACCGCGCCGAAGGGATGGAAGGATGGTGGGAGTGAAGGTGGAAAGAGAAAAAGAACAGCCGTAGTGGAGGGCTACGGAGTAATTTCGACCACCTGGGGATCTTTAACGTGCACTGACATCGCAGAGCACAAGGACGCCTCCTCATTTCACCTCCATCGAAACGCAGCCGCCGAGGTCGGGTTCGAACCGGGGTACTCCGGCACAGTAGTCGGACGTCTTACCACTTTACCACCCCGGCGGGGTGAGTAGTGGGCCTCCTTAATCCGTGGAAATTAGTTTTAATCATTATCATTATAACCATCATGCCTATACGAAGCTGACCCCACTGGGCGTCCGATTCAGGCGTCTGTGTGCCCTTTCATTTGCCGCTTTCTCAAACGCCGCACCACACAGCAAACAGAAGCAGACCCAGATGTCTAGGAGGCGTTAGTACAGCTGGCATCAGCGGCGCTTCAAATTGATTTGCTGGATAGAAAAGGCACAGTATCTGTCACAATTCTCTGCGTACACATGTACCATGCTATAAAGGAAGAGAGTAATCTGAAACAGTATTCACCCTCTTAACGTGTCGTTCACCGCCACATTCGCAACAATTGCGTAGCAGAATGCGACACTATGGCTTGCTCTTTTCACCACTTTGATCGCCAAGTGTCTGGTAATTTTTTCCTTATCAGGGCCCTTTGAAAAGCCTGCCCCTTTTTAGGAATGATGTATCTGCGCCAAACCTGTTTAAGTGGTGACTAAGCATCCACTCTATATTGTAGTGTGGCCTGGTACTGCTGTTTATATTTCTTTAGCAATCCACAAGATTCCTGGTTGTTGTTGTTGTGACTGTAGGAAGAAGGAAAAGAAAATGCGCTGGCCTGCTATTGGCTCTATAGCTGAGCAACCTCCGCTGCCTCTTGCGGGCTGAAGAGAAAATAGAGAAGAAAGAAAAAGAGGTAGAGAAAGACGCGCGTCGCAACAGCCGTCTTCTACCACCGAAGTGGTGGCGGGTGTAATGACGGGCTACAAAAGGTAAAAATTCGGTGGAAGGCTAGCCCCCGTCGCAAGCGGCGGTGACCTTTCAGTCGTAGTCCCAAAGGGCCAGCAGCAGCCACCCTTCGAGCTCCAGGCTGACAAATACATACTGAAGAAAATTCTTTTTAAAATATTTTTAAAAATGTTTTACACTCTATGACTTACTTTCTTCTCACCCATCCTCCCCCTCCACGCTCCTTGACCTACTTTACTCTCACCCACTTTCCCCGTCCCCAGCTTTTCTTCTTCGGAAGCAAAAGCTTATATAAACCCCCGCCAGCGATAACCGCTTTGCCCAGACGAAGACAAATCTACTTGTCGAATCGATGGCTCGGACAGCGAACCGAGCCTTACCCCCTCTATCTTTGTGTTCAGTGCTCCTTCATACCCTGTAAGCCATATTCATCCTCTCATTCTACTCGGCACATGACGCGTTCGACAGATGGCACCGAATACTCGTGCGCCGCATGTTTCATCTCGGGCTCTACAGCAAGCATTGCTGTCATGTCGCACTGTGCGCGAACATCATCGTGTTCATTGTAGTTCGCAGGCACGAGATTGTCTCCGGAGCGCCAGCGGCGACGGACGCACTCCACTTTGGCTCCGCATTTTTCGTATCGTACCCCGGACAGTGCTACCGCAGCGTACTAACGTGAATGCTACTGGATGCCTGACGTCGTTAGGATCCCACGGACACCATTGCGAAGTACGTACAACGATTTTTGACCATTTACGGTCGATTTGTTCCGCTACCACGCCGTATGCTCTAATAGGCCTGCCGGCCCTCGCAGCCGCTGCGCCGAAAGCTGCATCGGGCGCCGAGCGAGCACACGCGCCGCCTGCCGCCATGAAGTTGACTGTGGAGGGCGTAGAACTAACGCCCAAAGAATTTGCAGCTAGTGAATGGCTGACTAAAGTGAACAAGCTTCGGGAAGCTAGAACAGTGACGGGGACACCCGAACCCGACGTTCCCGGCTCTCACGATAGCACACCAGCGTCCCAAACGACCACCGACGCTCCGGCCGATTGTGAAAAGGTAGCAGATGCGCTTACGCCTCGCCAACGTGGACGTCAACTCGCTAGGCGCTCGGTAGCTTCCAAGCAGCCCCGCCTGCCTAGCAACATGCTCAAGCTCATCGTCCGACCTAGGGGAGGACTACTACTCTCCAACACAACTACATTTCAACTGCTCGAAGCTGGCTTCACGGCAGCAAACTTCACTCGCGATTCCATTTGGCATGAGGACCTTATACAAGCCAACTACTTACAAACACTTTTGCCTACTGCACACCAAATGTCAAACGCCCTGAGCGCATCATACATCTTAAAGAGCTCGTCATCGACCCACTATCGTAGGGAATATCAGTTTACTGTGCACCAGACGACTGTTCAGGAAGAGGAGTGATCAGAGGGGTTGATCTCCGACTCGATCATGCAACTATTCAAGCAGAACTTCAGGACAACCGAAACCCTCCTACAGAGAACTTTAGAAGACTCGGCAACATCACTGCCGCGCTAATCACCTTCGGCCAACCTCAGGTCCCTGCATGGATTTATTTTTGTAACAGCAGACACCGCTGTACCATCTTCAAAAGGAAATATGAGGTATGCTACCGCTGTGCCGAGCTCGGCCACTGATCCGACATATGCGTGAGCACAGTATCCAAATGCCAAGGCAGCGGGCTTCCCAACCCGGCCAACGGCCACTCCTGTACGCCGACCTGTCTTCTCTGCGGGAAAGAACACCTCACGGGTGACAGCCGACGCTAAGAAATATTTCGCACTCCCTACGCCGTCAAGTGCCGTCAGTGGCAAATCGCAGACAGGCTGAAGCTGCTAAGCAACAAGAACAAGCCTCCTCCTCACACCGGGTAATTTTACAACACGCCAGCCGCTGGGACCGCCAATGTTCCGGCAGCAATCAACGCAGTCTCAGGGACCGCTCGGACGCCTTCCCATCCCTCGGGCCCAATGTCTCAAGGCCATTATCTCGGACGCCGTTCAGAACGCGGCCACCGTGGCAGCTCCAGGGCCCGGCTCCGCCGAAACCGCTACCGGCTCTACCTCAAGCAGTGAGGACGCTAGGAGGGACTCCCAATTCTCACGCACTAAACAAGCCATTACACACCTCATAGCCGTCGTAACACAACTGGTTCATAGAGTCGAAACTACCGAGAAACGCTTAGACGATCCCCATCCTACTTCCCCCGCACCAGCTGGCACTGACCACAAACGTAAGGCTCTTGCCGCGAGCGATGCGCAAACGGAAGACACACACGCAAAGATAGCGCGCCTTGAAGCACAGGGCGGCTTCTTTCAAGGCCGTATCCAATCGCTGGAGGAACATATTGAGAACTTCTTTCGCACCCTCCGCTCTCAGTTTGCTCTACAGCTAGAATCTCATGGTAAAGCAATGGACTCCCTCTGCAAACATGAAGGCATGACCCCGTTCCCGGTTCAGACGCCAAATCACCCAACGACCTCCACTCCGAACTTCTCCCAACCTAGTCATGGTGGTGGTGGTGGTGACAAACGTTTATTGAATCAAAAAGGGGTAGATGTATGCATCGGCTGGATCTATGAACATCCAGCCCTTACAGATGGCAATGGAACTGCAAGAGGTTCGCGCGCAAGAGCGCGGTCCTTCAGCAGTTTTTACCGTGAGCTACCCCCAAGAAATCTTCGCCCTTGAAGAAGTAGGGAAACACGCGAAATTGGCTGGATATCGGACATACACATCGGGAAGTGCAAACTCCCAGGTGGCTGCTCTAGTTAGGGGAAACCTTACGGTTATCTTACATGAGCTAGACTCCACTTTCCCAGACCATATTCTTCTCAAAATTCTCCCCCGACCCTCTCGTGCGACCAGGCAATGCCTTTTCGTGCTCAACGTCTATAGGCCACCCCGATCACGCAAGGGCGTCTTCCGGCCACTTTTCCTCCGTGTACAGCAGCTAGCGCGAGGGCAGCCTCTAATTATTCTCGGTGATTTCAACGCTCCGCATCAAGCTTGGGGCTACCACTACGACACGCTTAAAGGCCGATTGCTTTGGGATGATTGGCACGCACTCCATCTGAACCTCTTAACGGATATCACCCAACCCACTCACAGAGGAACGGGCGCCTCGCGGGACACAACCCCAGATCTCGCCTTTACGGGACTGGGGATTGCAGCTACCTGGTGCAATACTCGGGAAATATTCGGAAGCGACCACTACGTTCTGGAGATTGTCATTCAGGAGCCTACTCGACAACGTACGCGACCAGCTAAAGTGGTCAACTGGGACTGCTTTCGCGCCAAGCGAAAAGAGCAAGGCTCTTCCCAACCTACCACAGACACCGCCGCTTGGTCAGCCGACATCCTCAAACAAGTTGCTGATGTCACTGCTGAAGTAGCTGTGGAAGCCTCCGTACCAAACTGCGACAGATATTATGCCAACTGTGAGACCGCAAGCGCAAGCTGGAGGCCCTGATGCAAACTCGCAATTGGAATCGGAATCTTCGACGACGGCTCACTCGAGTCCATACAAACGTCGAGAACTAAGCCGTAGAGCTTGCACGCCAAAACTGGCACAATATATTTGGCCAGATGGATAAGGCTTCTATCACCAGAAGCACCTGGAAGCTACTCTGTCACCTCCTCGACCCTGAAGGGAGCAAGTTCCAAGCTCGCCAGCAGCTGCAGCATATCTTCGGCCAATTTCCAGGCACCTCAGACACCCTCAAACAAGAGCTAGTAGACACCTACATCCGCCCAGGACTGGTGAAATCTCTCCCTCCTTATCAGGGGAAGGAAAACGTCCGTTTAGATGCTCCCATCACTTTACCGGAGGTACGAGCCAAGCTCAATTGTATCAAGACAAACTCAGCTGCAGGCCCGGACCGGATATCTAACCGTATGCTTCGGAACGTCGACAACGCCTGGATTCATGCGCTCACAGACTTTCTGCAAAAATGCTCGGAGCGGGGAGCCATCCCGCAAGAGTGGAAATGCGCCAACCTCGTGCTTATCCCCTACTGTCTCGAACCTCGGCCCCATTTCTCGCACGTCCTGCGTGGGAAAACTATTGGAGCATGTAATTTAGACCCGTCTTCTTCGTTACCTCGAACATCACCTACTTCCAGACATGATGTTTGGTTTTCGACCACACCTTGCGGCCCCAGATATGATGCTCTTGCTCAAGCATGAGGTGCTGACAAACAGCACTTTGGACACCAAAGTTATAGTTGGTCTAGATGTCACGAAGGCTTTTGACAATGTCCGGCACGAAGCCATTCTGCAGAACCTCCAGACCCCAGGGGTGGGACAACGAACGCATGCATATATACGCGACTTTCTCACGAACCACACAGTGCAACTTGACACCGGCTCAGGAGATCCTTCCATCATCTCTCCTGGAAGCCGGGGTACACCCCAAGGCTCAGTGCTTTCCCCAATCCTGTTCAATATTGCGCTGCTTGGCCTACCCAATCTTTTGGCAGATATCCCCCACTTGCACCACAGCCTATACGCCGACGACCTCACTCTGTGGATTACACTCGGCAGTGCCGGCCAGATCGAGGAGACTCTGCAGACAGCCATTGGTCGCATTGGTACTTAGCTGGCCACAGTCGACCTATCCTGCTTGGCCACCAAGTCTGAATACATTATTGTCCCAACCCAGGGTAGATGCCCCAGATCACCTCCGGCATCCTTCAATCTGCCGGAACAGGGCACCCCCGTACCACGTACCGACCGAATCCGTATCCTGGGCCTTCCTCTACAAGATAATAGAGGAAACGCCACTACTCTTAAGCGAATAGATCAATCTGTAATCCAGATCAGCCACCTGCTCGAGAAAATCGCCACCAAGCATAAGGGCATGTGGGAATCCAACCTAGTGCAAGCCTTCGTTTGTACGCGCATTGCCTACGTTGCCCCTTTTCTTCGCCTCACGCGAACAGATCGGGAGCGACTGGATGCATCACTACGCAAGGCATACAAGACAGCGTTGGGTCTACCCATTTCCACTTCCACCACCAAACTGATGACCCTCGGAATCTCCAACACAGTCGACGAGCTTATTGAAGCGACTCCAACTTCCCAATATGAGCGCCTCTCGCTGATACATGCGGGCCGTGCATTACTGAGCCAGGTAGGAGTCACCCGTCTGTGGGCGACTTCTACGTATATAGAGCTTACGCCTGAGCAGAGGCTCAGTTTTCGTATACCTCCGCTTCCCAAACGTATGCATCAAGAGTATCATACAGATCGCAGAGCCGACCAGGCCCGGCAACTCCGCAAACGTTTTACCGGTCGCCTCGACGTTACATAAACAGATGCCTCCCACAACCCCCGGCGCCCCGCTATGGTTGCGGTTGCATTGGCCCCGCACCGAAACTGGCACAACGCCTGCAGCGTCCTCAACGCCGCAACTGTTACCACCGCGGATGAGGTTGCCATCGAGTTAACACCAAAGTAGTTGTTAGTGATTCCAAACAGGCAATTCGTAACTTCGATGCAGGTCGTATATCCCGACAGGTGCTCACTATCCTCCGATCTCACCCCTTACCGTCTGTCTACACCTCGTCTTCTCATATGGGCCCCAGCCCATGAGGCGCTCAGCGGGAACGCACAGGCGCATGCTCTAGCTCGAGAACTCAGCTACCGGGCGGAGCACCCTCCTCAGCCTGCCGCTTCCTCTGACACTCCCCAAGGCACTCATTTACGCCTTGTTACATACACGGACATCCGCCAGCATTATCGGCTCGAACGGTGTCTGTACCCCCCTACACACCGGGAACTATTCCGGCGCGAGGCCGTCCATTGGCGCAAAATAAAAAAACAGGAACATTTCCAAACCCATGGCTATATAGCAAAATTTTCTCAAATCTTATTGCACCTAGTTGCAAACACTGCTCACAACCGGCCACATTCATTCAAATGGTGTGGACATGTAAATGACACAACGCAGACAATACAACAGTGGATGCGTGGGAGTCCCTCCTGCATACCACCGAGATCGCCCAACAGCGCCAGCTCATTTTGCGCACATTGGAGGCCGCAGAGTCCCAAGGGATACCTGCTGACCTTCTCGAAACAGTGCAACCGGTCTTTCGGCTGATTCCCCTTCTTTGGGAGTAAATAAAGAGCTTATCATCATCATCATTGCAGGCACGTAAACAATATACGGCCGCGTGGATGAGATTAGGAAGTTTACAGGGGTCACGTGTGTGCAGTCAGCACGTGGATGTAGACAGCAGTTAATGGAGTGGACAGGGTTAAGGAATCGGAGGAGTCACGTGGATAGAACAAGCAAAGGACCGGCCTAATTGTAAGGATATGGGGCAGCCATTCACCCTTAAGTGGGTATAGTCGGGCAGATGATGATAATGAAATATACCACACACATACACCATCTAGTTAATGACAAAGAATCAAAGAACCATGCCAGAGAGACCACCGAACAACGAGAATTCAGGCTAGCCCGTTGCCGAAAAGTTGAACGAGGCGGAAGAGAGCGTAATCCAATCGGCGCAGCGACCGCGGCCTGTGGCTAACGCTCGTGAAGCTTCGTTCAAGGATAGTTGCACCACTACAATATTATACCTCTTAAATGTATGGCAGAGCTTAACCTTGTGTGAAAATTATGGTGGACTCTTTTTCCGCGCCGGAAGGTCGATATATCTTCCGCGGAACTTTTATGTAAGAGGCTCATTTTGTCCTCCCGGACATGCGAGGGCTTCATACATATCGCTTATCTTCAGGACCGCCTCCTGCAATGTGTGCACCTTTCTCAAGGAAGTTATGTCCTGTGAGCCAAAATCGGATTACATTTATTGGCAGGTGGACTACCGAAGGCGCTCAGTTCCTGTATAATGATGACTATGAAGTGAAAACCGGGTTAACTAGAGAAATATGGGAGAGGCCTTCGCCCTGCAGTGGGTATAATCAGGCTGATGATGATAATGATGATGATGATGATGAAGTGAATGCGTAACACTCATTTTAGGAGATTGAAGGTCGTGTCATAGTAGTAATTTCGGCTGACCTCTAGGTGGTGGGTAAGAGATTCATCCCAATCTTCACCGCCTGCTCCAAAAAAATAGATCGGCTAATGGCAACGAAGCCAGAAGGTACTCGATGGTCGCATGGATGCAGCATGTTCATTCAGGTACATCTCATGATCGGAAGGTGGCAGAACTGTTAGGCGTGACTGCGGCAAGTTCCGCCAGGTCGATTGTCGCTCACAATGCCATAACCTTCATGCCTCTAAGAAGGGTTATTGAGTGCTGACTTTCACAAAATACACCATCGAGTCAGAATTGCCGTATATGCTGTGAGTCCTTTTTAAGTCTTGTTCGGGAAAGAACAAATAACATATTCGTGGTATCCTGCCAGCGCCTCAGACGACACACTGATAGTTCATGGCATATTGCTATATAAATGCTGTGTGCCAGACGCTGCGGGTTATTTTTGTTACGCAGTGTCGTGCGAATAAACCGTGTCCTTGGTCGTCCCTGTGATTATACCGAGTTGCTCGCGGCTGTAACATATAGACAACGCGGATGGGATACGTAATCTGCTGGGTTACAAGAAACCACTAGCAGCGGCCGCGGGATATTCTTCGAGGAGTCTGGAAGTATGGCAGCGATTGGAAGGTTGGATCACTAAATCGAGGTCGGCGATGAAGGCTTTGAGTCCAGTGTGTGAAGGTTACAAAACTTTCTCCCAGGTGAGCAGCAACTTGAAGTTGTCGGTGTTCATAGCGGGAATATGGAAGAATGCCTATAAAAGTCTAAAAACTTTGCTCGAACCGGAAGACGGAAAATAAGACATATGAACAGCTGGTGCAAACCATGCGAGAGCAATACGTGCCAAAGCCCTCAGTAATTGCCCAAAGGTTCAAATTTAACCGTCGTTTCCAGCAAGGAGGCCAAAACAGTGGCCGGAGCGAAGCTACACGGTAACAGAGAAAGAGTGCTGGGTATTTGCGCTGAAAAAGTTTGACATGTATTTGGATTGGGGCTTAGTTTACGATTCAGACCGATCATCAGGCACTGTCTTGGTTGTCAAAGGTGCAAAACACAGCCGGCCGTCTATCTCAATGGGCGCTCGCTCTTCAGAAGTATAATTACAGGGTGGAGTACAAGAAAGGCACCGTCAACAAGGCAGCCGACGCCCTGTCCCGAGCTCCGTTACCTGCTGATAGCGAGGAAGCACCGCAAATCCTCGTGATGGCAGAAGCCGCTGATGCCTGGGGCACGCTGGTTTCCCGTCAACAGCTGCTCGAAGCTCAGCTAAGCGATCTTCAGTACATCCAGATACGAAAAGGCCTGGACAGCGCTAACCCTGCCGGAAGCACCGCGCCTACCGACAGCTACGACTGCTACCTGGAAGCATAGGATGGACTTCTCCTGAGGGATATACCCGCTGCCGGCACAGACGGTGGCGGGTCCCCATTGCTTGTTGTCGTACCGAAAAGCCTCCGCAAGCGCTTTCAGAGCATTTTCACGACACACGCCTTGCAGGCCACAGCGATGGCAAGAAAACGTATGCAAAGTAGGGTTGCATCGCGATGTCGTGACATCCCGATGCATGAGAAAGGATGTTGTGACATACGTCCGTACTTGTTTTGCATGCCAGACAGCGAAGGCAAGGGGAGGTAAACCACCGGGCTGCTTGCAACCTCTGGAGAGCCGTTACCCATGGGAAATTGTTGCTTGTTACGTAATGGGCGATAATCCTAGATCTGTGAAAGGAAATCGCTCCCTGCTAGTGGTCACTGATCATTTTTCTAAATGTTTAGAATTATACCCGCTGCAAAAACTGGACTCGAAGGTAATTTGGGATAAGGTTCTAGACTCATTCACCCGGTTTGGCTTCCCGGCGCAGCTGGCTTCCCGGCGCAGCGTATTTTACGGGCAGGATATTTGCTAACACCTGCAAAGCTCTTGGCGTGCAGCACGAAGAGACTACGCCCTACTATTCTCAGGCCAACATCACAGCGCGGGTCAACAGAAACCTGAAAAACATGCTCTTGGCTTTCACGGAGCGTCAGAGAGACGGGGATTCGCGTGTGCAGGAGATGGCCTTCGCCACAAAGACCACAGCAAACCGGTCGACTGGTTTTAAGCCGGCGGCTATACTTCTTGGTCGTGAGCTTCGATTCCCTATTGAACATGCCCTTACCCTTGACTCTAAATTACAGGCTCCCCGTTACTTCATGTTCACCCACAGTCTCTCCAGTCGACTCGCTGCAACCCTAAAGGAGGAAAGGGAGAACTTGGACCTCGCCCGCATGGAGCACTGCGGCCAGTAAAGTAAGGGCAGGCGTCCTTCGCAGTTCGATGTTGGGGATGAAGTACTCCGCCGCTCGCACCCGCTAAGTGATGCCGCAAAAGGGTTTGCCGCCTCTCTCGCTCCTCGGTAGACTGGTTCTTTCGTAGTAATAAAGCGTCTTTCGCGGCTCGCTTACATGACGTCATGTGCAGGGTGGCCGGGAGATCGGACCAGTCAACGTCGCCGGCCTAAGAAAGTACTACGAGCGGGCAGAAAGTACTTAAAAGCACTCGGTCTACCAAATGTGAGCCACCTGAACCATTGTCTGATGAATGTCACAAATCCAGAGGATGCCTTCAAGCGGGCAGCTCGTCAGCAGCAGCATTGTTTTTGTGCTCCTCCCAGTGCCCTTCTATCTTTCGTTCTCTGACGCCTCGGGTGGTGTCCCGTCTTGAGAGGGGGGGAGTGTGGTGCTCCGAAGCTCCTTTAAGTATTTTAAACCGCACGTGCGTTTTCTTATTTGTATTGTGTTTGCGCGGGCAGCGCGAGTGCGCATGAGCGAGCAGCCAATCTTGGGGGCGGGGTGTTAGCGGCGAAAGACGAGGGTAGATAAGCACGTCGGAAGCAAGCCGCGGGGCCTTCTTGCCCTAGCGGGCAAGCCACCGCGGGGCAGCCAGCGAGCGTCATGGGCCAGCGGAGTGTGCACGGACGACGGAAAGAAGACCGGCGACACGAAGATGAAAGCAGTGCCTGCAGAAAAGGCTTAGGCGTATTCGCGTAAGTTGCTGTCACGCCAGGAGGAATGTTTCTTGTGCCGCCGTTAGCGCTTTGGCACTATTGCTCGTCTTATTCGCTCCGCAGTGTATTTTGTCTAGCCGCGGTTAAGTCCTGATATTCTTCCCGCTTTTCTTTGGTGTTCTGTTGTCGCGCGCATGAACAGCATGTTCTCATCGCAGTAGCGCCTGATGTATTTTTTTTTTTTGCTTTTTCGTTTATCCGGAATAAACCGGTGTTTTTAAAAGACTAGATTTGTCACACGTCGGGCGAGACCATCGCTCGCGGACACGTTTTTTGAAGGCAATGCCTTCAGTCTCTGAATGTTTCAAACAACTTGAAGAAAATTGCACCAAATTGTGTTGTATTTGATTTCTTGTGAGAAAAACAATTATGAAATAAATGCACAGTGTAGTGCGTTAGGGCACAATTTTTGTTAAGCCCTTTGCGCACCAGATGCTGGGCAGACGATATGAGTGAGGCACGGGTCGTCACATTTTATAATTGAATGCGATATATATATTATAATATTTATACTAACATATTCATGATTATATATTGAGTTAACACAAATACATATTATATGTTTTCCTGACAACTCATAACGATTCGCTAATAAGAGGCACAATGAAAATTAATGGTTGTCAAACGGGCGACATGCAGAAATAATAGCTAAGAGACGAGAACAATCACACTTCTATTTCAAAAGCAAAAAAAAAATGGCAAAATGATTGGACCACATCTAATTACTTTTTTCATGTCTTTAAAGTTTCAACAGGAAGTGCATAAACTTTGTTTTTATGGATGAGAAGTAAGACTGCTTCAGTTTTGATGCTTTTTCGTTTCTTCTTCGTATCGGTTGCTTCCCGTCTTCAATACTGAATTGACTGCCGAATTCAATGCACCTGCGCTAAGTACTTGTCCTTTCACTAATAGCCAAGCCACCTGCACGCACTGTTCAAAAGCGGGTGTAAAATTCCACAAAAGATTGTCACTCAAGTCGAGGTGCAGATAATAGAGAAATATGGGCAGCTAGCGCCTAATCCCACAAGATAAATTCTGAAATTGACGCTTGGAAGAAACCAGGCAGCGCGCGCAAAGAAAGATCTTCAAGTCACCGGACTGTCTCTTATCTGAAAGGGGGGATCATGCCGAAAAGATCGGAGCGTGTAGGAGCGCAAATAACAACACAAAGGGGCATGTGGATAGCCTATATGGTTATGACGCAAGACCAATAATAGTTGCCGTCAGGTCTGCGGCTCCGATTGTGCAAACAGCCTTTTTATGTACTTCGCTACTCATTTAAATAATGTTTTGGAATCGAAGCCTCTATTATATCACAAGCACGCATTAGCTTAATGTTGGAAACTACCACATTACTTGAAAACCACGCAACATACATTTGAAGCACCGATTTAAGCGAAGCACATAAACTTGCTCGTGTGCCCTACGGTTAGCGCGTCTTGAAAAAATTGTTGTCTCGGGTTCCGATTCCATTTAGCACCATAAGCGTCTCAACTGAGAAAACAGATATGACAACTCTGTCATGTATATATTGTGGTCACGTCACAAAAATCCAAGACTAAATTTTGTCTGTCTCTGCCACCTACAAACTGCTAGAGGTCAGATGCATACAGCGGACTTTTCGCCCAAAACGTCGACGCCGGCAACGCTACACTTCCTGGAAAACATGTTATGTTCTTAAAGGTGCACGTAGCTCGGACGTTCAGGCGATCAGTACGACTGCGACAATATAGGATCAACTTGACTGAAAGATAGTCTTTCAAGAACACGATACCCCGTTATATAAGCTAACTTTTCGTATTAAAGGGATGTTTAAGTTTGTCCAACCAGTAACTTGCCTCAGAAAGTTTCCTTATCAAAAATTGGTTATTTAGTTGTTGTTTTTCAAACTTGCTAAGAACACTGCCAGGCATCTGCCGGGGCTAAATAGGTTTCATTAGTGTCGGCACCGTATTTATTATTCTGTATCACCATAGACCAAACACAGGCGTTTGTTCTTTGTACTATTTTCTTTCTTTTGTGCATTTACGTTTTTGCACAGTAAAAGACGCTGTGGTGGTCGTTAAGTCTGGATCGGCAAAACGAACCTCTAAACGGCCAGAAAAAAAATGAGGACGGCGCCTTTTAAGCATGGTAAAAATGCTGGGGCAGTGCATCCGCGCCACATTTACCAGTAGTCAAAGCTGGTTTATTCCGTGACGAATGTCGCGTGCTACCAACCACTACACGAAAACATTCTAAGTGAAACATGAGAAATGCAGCTGAGCTTTATGCGTGTCGCAAAACTATAATATGTAATCGAAAAAAAAAAAGAAACTGAAAGGTTTTCTGCCAATATCCATAAAAACAAGGAAAGCAAGAAAAAAGGACTACACATTCACATGAAAAGTCGAATGTCGCCAATGAAAACACGACGTTAGCTGTCGTGAAAAGGCAAGAAATCCAGGCTACCAAAAATATTAAATGTGCAAACAAGGTGGTGCGGCAGACCGGAATTAATGCTAGCTGTCGGCGCTCTAGTCGCAAACACAGAAGCTCGGGGTTGCTAACAAAGCAGAGGCGCTCCGATGGCCCAGATGCGGGAACAAAGAGAGTACATGGGACATTTTCTCTTTGTCCCAGAAATGGTCCCGGTACAACGATCAGGGACCCGTACCTTTGACCCTGCGTCAATATTTCTCAACGTGGCTACCATTTGTTCTCTCGCGTTGCATGTCCTTTGTTCTCAGACCGAATGTCCCATTCTCATTAGCCACCACAAGAGACAAACTTACCGGGCCTTATACAAAAACGCGGGCTGGCACTCCTCTTAATGTAGGGGCTTTTTCGGGCTCTGAGCAAACGCACATTATCTGAAAGCTCCCGTCTCGAAATAATAATAAACGATAGAGGCAATCCTGCCGTTATAACGATATGCCTGAGATGATATGCCTAATAAAGCCCAGCTATATTCTGTTGATGAAAATATATGCCTAATAAAGCCCAGCTATATTCTCTTGATGAAAATATAATGCACCTGTCAAAATAGAACTAGCTTTCTCAGAAATATATTTAGGAGTACTAGACGGCCGTCTTTTTATTAATTTCATTTCATTTATTTGTCCCTTAAAGGCACGGAGGCATTACATAAGGTAACATGTAAATAGCAGTAAGTGTTGAAAATATATTTCGCGTTAAAATATTTCTGCCTTAGTTCGTTGGCATATATTAATTTATGCATTTATTCAAAACACATTGCAGGCCCCAGTTGGGGGAACTTTTTATGTATACAGAGTAGCATAAAACACAACAATTAGGCACTAATGAAACGCTGAGAGAATATAATGAAATAGCAGCTGAATACCAAACTAAAGATACAGTTCATCATCATCATCATCATCATCATCATCATCATCATCATCATCATCATCATCATCATCATCAGCCTGATTATACCCACTGCAGGGCGAAGGCCTCTCCCATATCTCTCCACTTAACCCGGTTCTGTGCTAGCTGCATCCACTTGACCCCTGCGAACTTCTTAATCTCATCCGCCCACCTAACTTTCTGCCGCCCCCTGCTACGCTTTCCTTCCCTTGGAATCCAGTTTGTTACCCTCAGCGACCATCGGTTATCCTCTCTTCGCATTACATGTCCTGCCCATGTCCATTTCGTCTTATTAATTTCCACTAGAATGTCGTTAACTTGCGTTATTTCTCTGACCCACTCTGCACGCTTTCTATCTCTTAATGTTACCCCTACCATTTTTCGTTCCATAGCCCTCTGGGTTGTCCTTAACTTAAGTAGAACTCTCTTGGTTAGCCTCCACGTTTCAGCCCCATAGGTGAGTACAGGCAAGATGCAACTGTTGTATACTTTCCTCTTGAGCGATACCGGTAAGCTGCTAGTCATACAGTCATAGATACAGTTCACTAGGTCGAAACATAACATGCGCAAGTACAGCGCTGGAACCAAAAAGAAACCATCAACGGCAACCAAAGAAATGTGCGGTTGAATACAAGGAATAATTGTAATATAAGAAGGCAAACTGCGTAAGCAAAGAAAGTAAGCGTGACAATTGAATGGAATCAGCCGTAAGCCATAGCCACTGTAACGTTGATAAATGGTATCATGGTAATTAATGGTGGAATATGTTCTCTCAAAATATGTCTTCGTCAGCAATAGAAACGATTTCAGGAAGATCATTTTAAGGTTATGTGTCGGAATGACGTAGATGAAGGTTGTGCAACTGATGAGCTTAAAGCTTTTTTTTTTTTTATTTCGGCATACGAAGAGATGTTCGTGAAGTAGTACTGAGTGGAGGGGACAAGGGGCGATGCTGCGCACATATCCATGAATCAAAGAAGAGAGACTGAACAATGAATAATTATTGAATCAAGTCTAACATCACATTTAAATTGTGTTATGCTTGAACAGATATCGTGTTTGGTTATGAAGCTTACGGAACGATTCTGGATCGCTTCCAACATGTTAGATAAGTGATGCTTGTCCCAGCTACAAACCGGCCACGCAAACTAGAATAGGGGGCATGCAAATATTAGGTAGGACACAGTGCGGCTGATAGACGTGAATTACGCAAAAACGACGCAAATATTGAAATGTTTTAGAAGATTTAGCGAAGGCGGTTGTAATGTGGAAAGAGAAGGTGTTGTTTGCTGCGCGATGAACGCCAAGATATCTGTACGTTAAAGCACGGCTAACAGTGGCGGTATGCTGATAATGGGAGCAATTATATCCAACTTGCAGCTCAATCAAGTTATTTGACACTTACGTACACTCAAAATCGTCTGTTAAAATCTTCGGGCAGTTACACCATGGCATATGATGCAAGCATCCGTTTCAATAGCACAATGGTCGTCTGTGGGACAGTGCAGGATGCAGTCATCTGCAAGACGTCTGATGCTTGATCCTATGTTCCTATGCAAATCACTGTTATGTATAAAATACCTAAGGGGCTTAAAACGGAACCTTGAGGTGCGCCTGATGTGACATAAGGAAGCGATGATAAAGCGTTGTTGACAACGCTGAACTGTTGGTGCAGAGACAACAAGCTGTGAAGTCATGATAACGTGAGAAAATCTAGCTGGAGAGCTGACATTTGAGAGATCAGACAATGAACTACATGATGAAATACTTTTCAATGATCAAGAAAGATGTAATCAGTTTGAAGGTAAACGTCCATATTAAAATGGACACCCGTGGGCAACTTGAGTACTTGCGTTTCGCATAAAAACACCTGTTTTGAAACCATCCTGATTTACAAAGAAAGTGTTATTAGACTGCCAAAGACCGTAAACGTTGGAGCTAATTACTTTCCCGGGGAGCTATGTGTTTACACAAGCCGAAGAAATTCATGCTATATACACACGCTGTGCACACCATATACAATTTGATTGCAACTGCGTCGTACGCATCACGTGCGCCAATGTTGTGAGCATGGCGGTGTAACGTCTCCTCCACTTATTGCAGGAAACGTGCGGCGCAGTGTTCGCAGGTCTCCATAAACAAAATACGAGACTGAAATTTGATGTTCGTTCCTTTTTGATGTTTCATATATCTGCACAATATAGAATGTTTTTAAGCATACTACATACTTGCCGTAGCCAAACATAACTACCTAGACTAACCTAGGGTCTGTTGTGCCCAAGCGGTGGTTCGGGATAGAAGCTGCAAGGAGCTGGACCTTCCGTGCGCTGCCCGGGCCCTCAAGGAAGAGACTCAAAGCTCGACAATCTCAGTTTATTTCTGGAGAGAGACTGCTCTAACAAACTGTACAATAATGAGGGCGCGTAGCCCGTTTAGAGAGATAGTGTGAAATTTAGCAACAAAAGTACAGTCGTGAGCAGCCTTGTCTGGAGCGCGCCGACGATACTCCGCGGAGCATGTCAGTGCCATCTAACGTTAGGCTCTGGGTTTGAGTTACGCGTCTCGTGCGCATGCGCGGTCAAAATAAAGCAGTGCCTGCTCGTGGGTTCTCGACCTCATTTCCATTCAGTGATTGCGCTTCATGCCGCCAGGGACGCGCTTAATGATACGTAACAGAGCCCTGAAAACCAACGCGCTTCGCGCAAATCATGAAGCGGCTAGGCAAGTGCAATGTGATATCGGGTTATCGCTGGGTTGAAAAGCAATTGCAAGTTATACGGATGATCGCGGGTTTCAAACACCACAGAAAATAGTGCGAGAATTGGACCTAGTTGACTGTTTGGTGTCTGTTTTCGTCCTATATCCGTATAAGGTTACGACCACGCACCATGCGTTGGAGGCGTCTCGTTTGATGGCGTGTTTTTGGGCCGGGTTTAAGCTATAAGGGACACAGCATTTGGCACCCCTACAGATATAGGAACTTGAATTCCTCCACGATAAAGTACAGAGGCGATGAGTGGTGTGTATGCAGGAACGCGCGTTAATCCGCTCTGAGTCGCGCTTACTTGCCTGGCCGTCTCGTTACGCTCGAGAAACACGGCATCATCGCGATGCTCTGGCGACCATCACCTCACAAATTAGGGTGCCTCGATTCTGAGAGCGGGAACGCATTGAAGCACCCTATCACAAATGCAGGCAATGCGACCCTAGAGGCAAGAAAGGTACTAGCAAGGCAGGGGCTGTATGAGCAAGTGATGAGCAGGCATCCTTCTGATTTGCCGCGCATGCGCACGGGACGCATAGCTCAAACCCAGAGCCTAGCGTTAGATGTCGCTGACTTGCTCCGCAGAACCCCATCGGCGCGCTCTAGACAAGGCTGCTCACGACTGTACAAAACACATAAGCACGACTGCTTTCAAAGGGCCGTTTGTCTTTCGGCGAACTGTCACCGTAACGCCGACACAGGCACACAGCAGTTCACAGGAAACAGAGTGGTCCCGCCGAAGGCTTCAAAGGGACCGCCGAGAATGCGCATCCCAGCGGGCGGTCATTCCTGCTCGGCCACCGGAAACATAATACTTGCTCCCTTTTTCCTCTCCGCGGCGTCTTGTCCGTGCGCATCGCGGCCCGCTGCGCGGTCGCTCCTTTTCGTCGTGGCGGCGTCGAGCGCCTTGTTGAAAGCCAGGGAAGTCGTCCCGATCACAACAACACCTCTCACGCCTGGAACTCGCTCTCGGAAGGATGCAGTCAGCATCGTCTCCTGAAGAGGCGATGTGAAGCCACGTTGTAGCTAAGGGTTGGCTCGGGTGTCCCTGCCTTGAACCGGAGTTTTTGCTTCTCCACGATTATTTTGCTGACACTGTTGAGTGGCTGCAGCAAATTCAAGTACTCGCAAGAAAACAACCGGCAAGTGTCAAACTCTCTCCCCGAGATCCTACAGGTTCTTTTGGCTAAACAAAAATACAAGGTGACAGGCGATAGGGAAAATCCTGCCCCGTACACACTGATCTTGGACTCAGTCTTCACACGCACAAGGCACACACATAAAAAATATATATATACGTATGCACCTTGGAATGCATAGCATGTGTCCCGGGTTCCCCTTCCCGTCTTTTGCCCCGGCATGTTCACGCAATCCTCTCCAAACACACCCCTCTGCTCAAAAACAGCGACTTAAGCCATCGACGTTTGTGTTCTTGCTGCCTTTTTTGTATCGCGTCTGGAAAGAGAATTGCTGCAACGCCAGGCTCCAGCGAAGGAGACGCCTGTTTTTGCCAGACATATTGTCCAACCATGTTAATGGTCAATGGTCTGTCTCTACTATGAACCTCGATCCGGAGATATAGCAAGCATGTTTTTGGATCGCCCACACCAGACAGGCGCATTCCTTTTCGGGAGCGCTGTATGCCTCCTCTCTGGTAGTGAGCTTTCGGCTGACATAGAGGACTGGGTGTTCACGTCCCTCGTCATCTTTCTGACACAATACAGTGCCCATGCCTTTGTTGCTTGCGTCGCACTGTATGATAAATTGTTTGGAGTAGTCGGGAGACTTTAGAATGGGACCACTAACAAGCGCCTGCTTCAGCGATTGAAACGCATTCTCTTTAGCGCTGTCCCAAACGATGCGCTCTGGCTTGGCCTTGCGCAGAGCGTCGGTCAGAGGACTCGCGAGTTGCGAGTACTGATCTGTGTATTGGCGGTAATATCCGACAACCCCTAAGAATGCCCTAACCGCTGTCTTTGTGTCTGGTCGTGGATAGGAAGATATGGCCAGCAATTTAATCTCGGAAGGCCGGCGAAGACCATTTCCTACAACATGGCCGAAATAGCTTACTTCCTGACGAGCGATTTGGCATTTTTCAGGCTTTACTCTGTGTCCGGCCTCATGTAACCTGAAACAAACTTCTCTCAAGTGCTGTAGGTGTTCTTCCCAACTGTCCTAAAATATTGCCACGTCGTCGAGGTAGGGAACTGCAAAGCTATCCGTGTCGCGTAACACCTTGCTCATCAAGGTTGAAAAACAGAAGGGTGCGTTTTTCAGTCCGAAGCTCAAAGCAGTGGGGGCAAACATGCCGAAAGGCGTAACAATGGCCGCGAACCGCTGAGCTCTCTCAGTCAGAGGCACCTGCCAGTATCCTCTAACAAGGTCAAGAGTTGAGATGCACTTTGCAGCGCTAACCTGTTCGATCCTCTCTTCAATATTTGAGATTGGGAAAATCTGATCCTTGGTGACCGCGTTCAGTTTTCTGTAATCGACACAGGGTCGCGGATCTTTCCCTGGCGCTTGGACAATGATTATAGGCGAGCTATAATCGCCCTCAGCTTCCTTAATCACGCCCAGCTCTAACATCTTTTCCACCTCTCGTTGGAGGATATTCCGGTGGTGTGGACACATTCTGTAAGGCTTTGAGTTGACCGGTGCCGTGTCAGTTAGCTCTATGTCGTGGGTGATCAGATTTGTTCTTCCTGGTCGCCTCTAGAACAAATCCCTAAACTCAGCGATCAGTTTGCGGAGACTTTCTGGCTGTCCTGGGTCAAGAGAATTAGGCTGAACGGCGAGTTTCTCAATCTCAGCTGCCGTGTAATCACGTTTGTCATTTTCAACGCTTCGAATTTCCAAGCTGACCTCCTCTGGCATGTTTAACGTCAGGTTTACGATTAACTGCCTTTCAGAATAGGGCTTCAAAATATTCTGCAAGTATTTCGTTTGCCCGGCATTCGCACCACATAATTTGTCGCCGATAGCTTCTCCAAAACAACAGCAGGACCGTCCCACTGGATCTCGAGTTTGTTGGCCTTCGCTGGTCGCAGGACCATCACGTTATCATTCGGATTGAATGACCGTTCTTTAGCGCCACGAGACCTTAGACATGTCTCTGTTCTCCTTCATTTGCTCTTCGGCTAATTTGCCTGCACTGTCTAGCCTTTCCAAAAGCCTCAAGACCTACTCTACGACTTTCGAATCCTCTTCTCGGCCCTCCCAAACCTCTCAACATGAGCAAAAGAGATCGGAGATTACTCCCGTACACCAGTTCAGCAGGTGTAAACCCCGTCGACTTGTGGCGCACCGTCCTGAGCGCGAACATCGTGGCCGGTAGGCAAGCGTCCCATTCCTTCTTATGCTCGTAGCAAAGCGCTCGGAGCACTCTTTTCAAAGTATAATGACATCGCTCAACACTGTTAGTTTGCGGGTGCCATATAGAACTGTGGATCAGTTTAACTCCACACCTTGCTAGGAATGTTGTGGTTAGAGCAATGGTAAACACACTACCGTTGTCACTCTGTATTTCGAAGGGAAAACCCACTCGTGAAAATACAGAAAGTAGCCCGTCCACTACCTCTGTAGAGCTCCGCTCTTTAAGTGCACTGCTTCCGGAAATTTCGTCGCAGGGCAAATCAGTGTGAGCAGGTACTTATACCCTTGCTTCGTGGCTGGAAGCGGTCTGACAATGTCGATCACTAAGCACTTGAAAGGTTCTGTTATTATCGGAACCAGCTGCATAGGCGCCTTTTGTTTGTCATGCGGTTTCCCTACGCGTTGACAGCTGTCACAAGACCTCACAAACATATCCATATCCCTGAAACACAAAGGCCAATAAAATTCCTTCAAGAGGCGTGCCTTACATTTTTTCAGCCCTAAGTGGCCTGCCCATCCGCTTCCATTTGCTAGATGAAGCAAGTCCTCTCTGTACCTCTTTGGAACAATCAGCTGATCAAACATAACGCCTCTTTTGTCCTTATAGTGGCGGAATAGGAGGCCATCTTTCTTTCGCAGTGTTACATTTCTCCTAGAGATTCCTTCTTTTTGAGAATCGTAAATTTTCTGGATAGAGTCATCCTCCTCTTGTTCTTTTACGAAACGAGCTTTGTCTACCGACAGCAAACACTCGAAACTACTGCAAGATGGTGGGAGAACTGAAGCGACATTCTTTCCTCCCTCACTTGCTTCTGTTGCCGTCATCACTTCCTCTACGTTTGCAGCTAGAGCTGTGCCCTTGTCTGACTGCGTGTCACTGCCGTTCTCACAGCGACTTCTTCCCTGAACGGGCTCGTCATAGCTTAGCTGACTTGCTAACGCTCTCGCTTTCGACCGCGTCAGTGCACTAACGTCCCCCTGTTCAAAACTCGTCCCTTGCGCCTTCAAGAGCATTTCAGACCTGTTAGAAAATAAGTAGGGGTACTCCTTTGGCAGGCTAGCCGAAACAGCAGCCTCTGCTACCAGCGACCCGAAAGGAACCTCGATAAGGATGCGCGCCAGAGGCAAACAGACGCTGTCTTCTTGCACAGCTTGACGGATCCAAGCACATTCGCCCGTGAAATCTGCGGCACTGACATACAAAGGATGAACAACATCCATTGTTTCGGCAGAATCTCGAAGAACCTTACAGCTCTTTCCGTTGACTCTGAATTCCCTCATGTAAGGTTTAAGTAGTGCCAAATTTTCATTGCTTCCGTTAACGTAGGAGAATACTACGCGTGGACCCCTGGAACCTGACGCACCATGCCATGGCTGCTGGCACGTGTAACAAATAATAGGCTTTTGGGCTTCAAAAGCTTTCTTTTTTTCCTTGTCTTTCGTTTCATCAACGATTTTCGTTGGCTCCTGTGAGATGCCATCCTCAGGCTCATCTCTCTTTGCAGCCCTATTTTCTCGCCAAAAAGGCTTAGCGGCGGCCTTCTCGTGCCTTGGCCCAGACTCACCCCGTCGCTCGCCCTCTCTGCGATACTCTCCCTCGCGGTTGTCTTCTTCGGCACTGCGACGAAAAGCGTATTCGTCTGCTAGTTCAGCGGCATTTTGCACTGTCTTCACCTCCGACTGATCTAATATCCAGAGCCGCATCGGATCTGGTATGGTGCGGAAGAATTTCTCCAAGCACATGCATTCTAGGACACTATCATGACCACCATAGACGTCTGCACTCTTCAGCCACTCTACCAAATTAATCTTTAGATTGTAGCCAAATTCCTGGTACGTCTCTGCTTTCGATTTTGTTCCTTTACGGAACCTTTGACGGAACACTTAGGGTGACAAACGATATCTCTTTAGAAGGCTGGCTTTTATTTGATCATAATTGTCGAGAGTCCTCCTTGCTCATTCTGGCAATTACATCAGCGACCTGACACGGCAACAAAGGCAATAGGTGCTGCGACCAAGAATCTTTTGTTAATTCCCTTTATTCGCATCTCCGCTCAAAGTTCACGAGAAACAGACCATTGTCCTCACCAAGCTGAAAAGATTGCATCAGATCTTTGATCTTAATATTGCCCTGTCTCCAACGCTGATTGCTTGAGGAGCAGCAAGACGTGCTTCAGCCTTCTTCATTTCAAGTTCTAACCGCTTCATCTCAATGTCCTGTTCGCGGCGCTTGACTTCGTCTACACGACGTTTCTCTTCGTCGGCCTGACGTTTCTCTTCTTCCTCTTTCTTTCCCCGTTCCTTAATTAGCTCCCAACATTCAATGAGCTCATCGTCGTCTCCTTTCACATCGAGAATGGCATTGATAAATTGGGGCTTGCGCACGGCCTTTCCCGTTTCCACCCCCAACTCTTTACAGATCAATAGAAATTGAGGCTGTAGTAAAGAATTGAGGTTCATGATCAGCTGACACTAGACTCTCCCCAATCGTTCCTTATCGAGGCAGGTCACAAACACCACGCTCTGTCTCCGATTATGGATACACCTGCCAGCTCCGACACGTACTTCGAGAGCCTGGTAAATCTGAAAGGGAAAAAGTAAGACACTCACCAAGCTGTAATCATGGCGCTCCGATGATTGGTGATCCCTTCGCTGCCAGCCAGATTGTTGTGCACGAGCGGTGGTTCGGGATTGAAGCTGCAAGGAGCTGGACCTTCCGTGCGCTGCCCGGGGCCTCAAGGAAGAGACTCAAAGCTCGACCATCTGCATTTATTTCTGGCGAGAGACTGCTCTAACAAACTGTACAATAATGAGGGCGCGTAGCCCGTTTAGAGAGAGTGAAATATAGCAACAAAAGTACAAAACACATAGGCACGGTTGCTTCCAAAGGGCCGTTTGTCTTTCGGCGAACTGTCACCGTAACGCCGACACAATCACACAGCACTTCACAGGAAACAGAGTGGTCCCGCCGAAGGCTTCAAAGGGACCGCGGAGAACGCGCAGCCCAGCGGGCGGTCATCCCTGCTCTGCCACCGGAAACATAATTCTTGCTCCCTCTTTTCCTCACCGCGGCGTCTTGCGGTGCGCATCGCGGCCCTCTGCGCGGTCGCTCCTTCCCGTCGTGGCGGCGTCGAGCGCCTTGTTGAAAGCCAGGGAAGTCGTCCCGATCACAACAGGTCGAGAGCAATAGCTGCTACGCTGGTTTGATGAGGCTACAACGATGAGGCTACAACGCAGTCTCATCTTCTGAGAGGCAAGATGCGCTTCCCTATGCTCTTCATATGTGTTTGTTAAGCCAAGGGCCAATAAATTCGCGTTTGCTGTTCTTATTGGCAGCCCCAGCGCTGCTTTGTACGCCTTCCTGAGGATCGATTCCACTTGCTCTTTCTCTGTCTGGCTCTGGTGTTCATAGGGAAGACTCTACGTGGCTCTGCTTACCACAAGCGCCCGCACTAATTTGAGCGTGTCTTCCTCCTTCATCCCCTTTCTTCTATAGGTCACTCGCCTAATCATTCTCGTTATCTGGGCCGAAGATCCAGATAGCAATCTGATCGCGTGGTCCGACCTCTGATTGTATTGAATCCACATTGCCAACACTCTCAGCACGTGCACTTTTGGTATGCGAGCCTCGGCTAGCATAACGGTGAGGTCAACTTTAATGTCGTATCGGGGCCTATATATCTGATAATTTCAGATTTTTCGGGCGATCACGAAAGTCTCCTAGCCCTTGCGTAGCTGTCGACACAGCCCGCGGCTGCTTGTAGCCTCTCCTCCTTGAGACCTAGCGAGCCCTCCGTCGTCCAAATAGTTATGTCATCGGCGCATATTGTGTGCTGAATGCCGTCTATGGCGTTCAACTTCGCCGCCAAACCAACCATAGCGATGTTGAAGAGAAGGGGTGAAATTACAGATCCTTGAGGCATACCCTTGTTAGGCATTCTGATCTTGTCCGATCGCAAGTCGCCGATCCCTATAGTCGCGGTCCTATCCGTAAGGAAGGCCTTGAAGTAACCATAAATCTTTCGCCCGCAGTGTAGATTGCTCAGACCCGATAGTACGGCTTCATGACTAACATTGTCGAACGCCCCCTTGAGGTCGAGGGCCATGAGCACATGCTCTCCATACTTTGGCACGCTACTAAGAACCTCTTTTTTGAGGAGCAGAAGGACGGCTCGTGTCCATAGCTTTGGCCGGAAATCAAACATTATGTGTGGCAGGAGATTGTCAGCTTCCAAATAGTTCTGAAGTCTGATCATAATGATCCTTTCATACAGTTTCCCTAGACATGAGGTCAGTGAGATAGGTCGCAGATTCTCCAAACATGGCTTCTTGCCTGGCTTGGGGATGGTGATGATTTCTTCGTGCCGCCACTCCTCTGGTACAGTCTCCGCCTCCCAGTGGTCGTTCAAAAAGTTTGTGATGCTCGCAATCTGTTCCGCCCCTAGATTCCTTATAATGGCTTTGCCGATCTTGTCTGCTCCCGTCGCCGTGTTCTTGACAGCCATTCTGGCCACCGCGTACACCTTATCCTTCGTGATTGGACGGTCGAGTTTCTCATTTTCAATTCCCCGATACACTTCTGTGCAGCCGGGGATGTCCACCTCCCCCACGTACCGTTTTCGAATCTTGTCTAGCAATTCCTCATCGTCTCCCGGGTACTTGTGGGCGATTCGGTGATGCGTCTTGCTGATTTCGGTCTTAGACTTGGCCGGGTCGGTGGGATTCCTCAGCAACGCCCAAGTCTTGGTCATCCCTAGTGTTTCTTTCAGTGAGTCGCACAACTGTCCCCAGTTCTGTCTAGAGAACTCTTGCTCATGCTGCTCTGCTTCAGCGGTAACCTGGGCAATCTTCAGTGTGAGCTTCCTGTTGCCCTTTTGTCTGCTCCACCTCTTAGTCATACTCCTACGAGCTTCCCATAACCGCAGTAGATGGCTATCAATTTCAGGAACTGCGCTCGTCCTTTTCACGGTCTTTGTGGCTCTTTCGTAAACTTCGCGGAGTCCCTTGCTCCACGCCTCAATAGCTTGAATTGGTTCCTTGTCGCAATATACTCTAAACACATTCAAGTCAGTTATTTTCGCTTCTAACTTTCGTCTGACCCTTGCAGTGGCCCACGATATCACAGGAATGAAGTGATCACTTCCGAGGATCTCCTTCGTGTTTTCCCAAAAAACGTCATTAGTGTTCTTTACAAAAGCTCTAGAATCCAGGCTGCCACAACCGAGTTCGCCTGAGGTTGGCAAGCCACCTCGAGGTCTTCGTGAGGCCCGAAATCGTCTTCTCCTAAGCGTCCTGATGGGGATACGACGATCTTCAACACCTTACAAGTTCAAGGTATGATTTATTCGTTTTGGTGCTGATTTAATTATTCCGCTAGTAGTATCTTTTAAACATCAACGGATGGGTTTCGAACCAGTCGATATCGAAACCATCTACTCGCGCTCGGTAGCCAAGGGCCTCAGCCACTGCGCCACCACGGAGGGCACGTTCGCTCCTTTAACCGAGTTTATGTGGGGTTCAGCCTCCGCCTTTTCTTCTCATCTATGTTTTCAGGAATAGTGAAATTCTTAAAGCGGTGCACTTCATTTCTCATTATAGTCTGAGGTTCCGAAAACAAGGCCAAACTTGCTAACCTTGGATACATAGAGGCTTTTTCATCTTTCGGTCACAGAAGTCACATAAATGGGAAACAGCTCTAGGCAAGCAAGAAAAGGAGAACGCGACATCGACACAAGCTCTGTACGCTGGCCTTGAGGGTCTTCTCATGCTCGATACCGTTCGTGAAGAGTAAGAAGGCATCAGTATATTTCTTTCGAGCCTCTTCTACGGTTACAACCAGCGACCCTAGTGATCCGTTGTATTAAAGTCACCCCGCTGTAGCAACAGGCATAAAAGAGCGATTTTCTTTCTTTAGTGTGTGTATCGCGAAAACAGTCGTTGCAAGCCGGCCTTGGCTATTTGATATGTCTGAGAGCAGAACAGGATAGGGTGCAAGAATTGATCTTGCTCGCCTACACCCGAAGCAGTGTATGAAGGAACTTGTTTGACTTGCCCTGGCTCTATCCGGAGTCTTGAAGCTTTCGAGGCATAGTGAATCTCACTTAGCGATCATTTTAACTCCTACAAATGTGCGTATATTTGACCACGTAAACAAGTAACCGCAAATAAAGGTACTGGCAATATCGAGTTCAAAATTTTACATTTCCTCTTCCAAAGGTCCGCGCAATCTGCTGATTTCACCCAGAGGACAAAAAAGAACAGGAAATATAATGCTTTCTTAAATGTTGAGTCATTGAAGTCATTTGCACCAGCGTGTAAACTTACTAATGATAGCGCCCGTGAAAATCATTTTAGCATCCCCAATAGCAGGAAACAAAGCCAATTTATGTGACACTTTGTCAGAAAGGGCAAAGCAGCGAGCTCATTCGAAAGTGCAAAAAGGATTGGAAGAGTGTGGTAGAGCATATGTAGCTTGATATGGGGTAGAATAATAAAGACAGGCAAGTCTCAGGCTCCTAAAAATGTTGCGGTCTTCGACACAGTATCATCGCACTAAAAGGTGAATGATCATTCAATTGTCCAAAATTTTATGCCTGTCAATATTTTGAATTAGGCGCTAGCACTCAAAAGCACTAATTAGTTTACATCACATTTATTATTTATTTTCATTACCTAAATAGACATAAGGGCACAGAGTTCACGTGGAGATAGGCTAGACACTACAAAGTTGCTCGCTGAAACTTTTTAATAGATTAGAATTATCATTAAGAGAGACCTTTGCCGAAAGTTTCTTTCAGACAATGCTTGCAATTAGAAACTTTATTTAATTTGAGATGATGTCCTCTATGATTTGAGTGGTCTATAAGCCTATAAGGCTAGGCTGCAAGGGCTCAATGTTCGGTGGCCTGAGGTAATGGCTGCAGTGCCAGGGGAACAGCAATAATGAAATTTATGAAAGCAGCAATCAATATATATTTTTATGCCCTTCGGGGCTAGGGAGACCTTTTGCGACTTTTGGATTGGTGATCCTTGTACCACAAAAACTTTCAAGGCAAATATGGCTAGTTCCATAGTTTTCAGTTGATAATAATTTAGTGATGCGGGTGCACTAACCACCCTAAAAAGGCTCTGTAGGTTTGTGGTTTTACGTGCAAAGTTCCTAGATTAAAATCTCTGGGGCCGTAAATTATAATAATATTTACTTTCAATTTCGCTTTCTTGGCGATCCTGAGAACGTTTCGTAAATCTGGGCAAAATGCCAATAAAACTGCCGCCTATGGCGATATAGAGAGTTCAAAAGATGAATGTATGCGCACGTGCTTTGTTAAATTCTGGCAGATCCACCATTTTTGTTTTCATTCCATTTACGTGCAGCCTAATTTGACTTTTTATGTAAGGCCCTGATAACTAGGTATCGACCCAGTTCTCTAATTGCGTCAATATATACAACTGTTATATTCGGCCGTTTTGAAGTGTATATTCTAAATTAGCCACTATCGCCGGCATATCTTACCTTCGTTTCCATAATAACCTCTAACAACTGGCGCGAGTGGACAGATGAGATTAGTACTTACCGCATTTAGCTCCTTACAGCGCACAGCGTTTAGTTTCATAGGAAACTGAATATTTAATTTATTTGAGGCGTACTTGGCATAAACCCTAGTTTTCAGCTTTGCGTCACTACATATTTAAGTACGGTCTGCGATTGACAACCCATTTTTCTTTTTAGTGGAATTTCGTCACAGAAGTGAATATTGTCGGATTCATTACCTCCATTGCCTTACATTCCGCAAATCAGTTAGACTGCAACATGAACAGCAGGAGGTATCAAGGTTTCGAACAGCGGAAGTGAACATTTTGGAGCACAAGACAGCCGCGCTCTTCAAGACAACCCTGTTCTACTTTTAACTGCGCCTTTCGTCACTATAGTGCTACCGGGACATGCACGGATACTGTGAAATTCACTTTTCACAATGAGAAATCACAAGCAGATGGCTGGCTTTAAACATCGGCAGCTGAGCTGGCCACTCAGCTAGGTCCGCTATGGTCTAGTTGGCGGCTGCTACGACTGTAAACTCGGGCTTAATCAAAGTGGAAGGCACACTCGCCTGCTTCGTGAGAACAAGCACACTTGCCTTTAACAAGCTAGGACTCCGGAGCAAGGCAAAGCAGAAAGCGGAAAGATACATAAAGGAGCAAGGCAATGCAGAATGCGAGCGGATACATAAACAATTGTTTATATACCTCATCCCTTGCACTTCTACAACGTTTCACACTGAGTTAAGATTAACGCACGTTTTTAATTACTTCGCTGTCTCCACGCAGTTCTCAGAACTACGCCTTTTTGTTTTTTGTAGCACCGAACTAGCCATCCAATTCGACTGCGCTCACGAGACGAGTTGCTGCTAGTAGTAATTATGGCTCTATACTAAGATGTAATACGCGCGCAAAGCTAGAGATCTATAGAATATGTTTACAGATGGTGCTCTCAAGACATTAGTGAACGCGTCTTGCTGGATAGTGGGATTGCAAATCCGGCCAGAGTATGCGCTCCAGGTGGATGCTGAAATTGGTCTGCAGTCTCACATGTGACAGTAATGCATGGTTTGCTTCCCTCCACCAACGGCGTTGACCATAACTCAGGGATGATGAATGACCCTCCGCTGCAGGGCATTATGTATCGTGCCTGCCAATTTAGCTACCGTGCACATAGTTCAGTCTAGCTTGCAATCCTCTCCTGCTGCTTCATGATGTGGTTGCTTTTTTGTTATTACCGTCATTGTGGATACATCCTGCTCGTGTTCCTGAGAAAGGTACACTAGATTAATGCTCGTGCACACAGCTTGTTTGAAGCCATATAGTCTGAAGGCGCCACGGCAACATCTATTACAGCTGCCGCAGAGATGCTGCGATGTTGCTGTGAAACGAGTGGTGTATCGAAGCACATGGACCGAGCATTCCATGGGTAATATGACGAAAAGCTAAGGCCCATTGGAAGGGCCAATTTATTCACATATCTGCCTTAAATGATCTGTACGGGACAAATAATACCCCCACCTTGCCCTTTTTGCTCATCATGGGAGGCAACTTTTACATATTAGTATCGCCTTCCTTCCCTTATTTACTTTCACTTAGAGATGCTCGTTTGTGGAAATGCAAAGCACATATCTTCGTGATAACTCAGATGCTGGAGGTGAAATTGCGTTTCGTACTGAACAATGATTTTAGTGATTTTCCCAACCTTCGGCAGCTCTTTTGGCTTCTCAAGTAGTTAGGCGAAAAGTAATGACGAAATTGTAGGTATTTAACTGAGTGGTAGAGACCCTTCCACACCTAAAAACCCCTAAAAAAACTCGTGTTTGATACGGTTGGAGTGAGACTTATAGCACTCATTGCCTACCCCTGCGTAATCGAAAATACGTCAGTGACTGAAGGTTGATGCGGAATACTTCTCTCGCACACCCAGCTGTGTCGCACTTTTTTTATGTTGACAGTATGCATTTAATCTGGAATTAGGTGATATGTTATGAATGTTTTAAAATAACTAACTAGTTTTAAATAAAAGCAGCTTTAAACAATGTATGTCTGTACCATTCCTGCCTCGGCCAGCAAAAGCGGGTGGCAGTATTCATCAAATAAATAATTAAGTAAATGTATAACTACGCAAATATATAAATAAAATAGTAAATAAATGAATAAAGCGGTTACAGGCACCTCAGCGGCGCTCGGGCTGCGTTGCAGCTTTGCTTTCGGGCAGTCATTGTGTGTTAGACTGATATGACATCAGTCGTAATGAATGGCACTCGTAATAAATCCGGGTAATTTATATTGGCTGCTCACAGGAGGATCTATCGATGCGGTTCGCCCTGTAGAGTGCATTTGACATGCTAGCTCTTCGTTCAAGTGGCTGTTGGAGAATACCTCATACTTGTTCAGGTGTTCCCAAACATCATCATGCGCCGGACTTCTCACTGCGGAGCGAAGGCCTCTCCCATATTTCTCGAATCATCATCATTCTCTGACATCTGCATCTAACTGTCCCTGAAAACATCGCAGTCTCATCCGCTAACAAACTTTTGGCCGCCCCCTGCAAGGCGTTCGTTCGGATATAATTAAATGTTTTTGCTCTCAGCGGCGATCGCTTATCTCATCTACGCACCACATATCTTCCCTATTCTAATTTCATCTTAGTTTCGACTGGAATGTCATTCACTCGGTTTATTTCTCTGAACAACTCTGCACACTTCCGATTTTTTTAAAGATACACCTAACACTTTTCGTTACATAGCTCTGCTTTTCTCTCAACGTATGCTAAACACTTTTTCTTAGCCGTCGTATTTCAGGCCCATAGATGGACATATATAGGTAAGATGAAAATGTTATGTTCTTCCCTCTTGGCGATACCGATAAGCTGCTAGTCATGATATGCGAGCGTTCACCAAATGCGCTCCATATCAGTATTATTATTCCAGCAATTGCCCATTCGTGGTCCGGATCTACAGTTACAACCTGCCCCAAGTGGAAATATTCTTGTACCCCTTCAAGTAATTCGCCATCGTAAACTGCTGTTTCTTTCCGAGGCTCTTCAATATAATTTGAGTATTCTGTACATTAATCATAAGGAATGCGTTCATTTTAATGATATTGCAATTGCCGTCTTATCTCCCAGCGCGTACATCTCACTTGGCACATGCGTACCTTTCCCACAGGTTTAATAATACCGTTATGACTAGAGCATTCTCAATTTTCTCCGTGTTATATATCTATATGTAGGACACTTTGCACCTACTGAGTAGCTTTGATAGCTCTGCAAGTTCTCTCCTGTCTATTGAGTTGAAGGCCGAGTTGTACGAAATTGATTGCTTCTAATTATTTGCATTTAAAAAAAAAGGTGCTAATCTAATTGGTTATTTTTTCCGGATTTAATTGTTCAGATCACTAGTCATTCTTAGCATTATTCTCTTGAATTACTTAGCCAGGTGATGTCATCAGCCTATCGCGGATTATTAGGACACTCTCCATCAAACTTTATCCCTAACTATACCCATTCTAGGTCTCTAAAAGGCTCTACTAAGTAAGCGGTGAATAGTACCAGAGATATCGTGTCTTTTCATAACACTGTCCCTTGTGGGAATTTCATTACTTTCTTTATCGAGATGCATGGTTGCTGTGCAGCCACTATACATGCATATCTCGCAGTACTTCGACATATACCTCATCTACATCATGATTTCGCAATATCTGCACGGCTATCAAGATTTAAACTGAGTCAAATGTTTCTCGCAATCAATTAATCCTATATATAGGGGCTGGTTGTATTCAGACCATTTTTTTATCTCCTAGTTTACAATATTGGTGTTGTCAATGGTACAGTAGCCTGTCTGAAAAACTGCATGACAATTTGGTTGATTCCGTTCAACGGTCGCCCTGTGTGTTTTAGCGGTTACCTTAGAAAACGCCTTTACTAGCTGACAGTAAGCTGATTGGTCTGTAATTTTTGTCTTTTGCTCTCTCTTTCTTTGAATTGAGATAACGTTACCGTACTTTCCAGATTCCAGTACCGTAGATTTGCTGTAGTATTTGCTGTTATACATTTCGCATTTCCCTAGCCTCATTCTGGAAGCAAATCTTCCAATCTCAAACATATCCTGCTGCTGTAAAAAGGAAGCAAAAACTTCACTGTGGCGGACTGTGCAATTTCGCTTCACGGCTTCCTTACGTACACTCTCATAATAACTTCGAGCAAACTTACTCCTCGTCCCCCCCCCCCCCCCCCCCCCCCGAAACCCACCGTTTTGAGGCTTCTTCCTTCCGCCTTCAAGTTGCTCTACAACGTTCTACTTCTCTCGCTATCAAGTTTTGTTTTGTGCTGCGGATACGCTAGAGGGGCGAATTACTCCGCAGAGAAAACGAGAACCACCAGTTCACACTACGGGGCCAGAGGCTATTGATTCAGCGTGGTGCTTTGTGTGGGGGCAAGGAAACGTGACCGGGCGTCCAAACAGAAAGCGCACAGGGTGGATTTACTTGGCCCACGAATTGGAAATTTGAGCTCTTTCATTCAGCCCACGTGCGCAAGTGGGAGCTCTTCTTTCTTTTTTATTTTATTTAGGAGACGACTCGGAAGACCATTGGGACGAAAGGAGTCGTGCACAGGGATGATCAAGGGAAAGCGAGGGGAGCGTAGGAGGAGTTAAGGCTACGTTCGTGAACCTGCGCGCTGAATTAACGTTATTTATACCTGGCAGGATTTCAGATTGAGCAAACTTCAATCTGTTTTATATTTTGCTGTTCTGTAAACATTTACGGCGCAGATTAGAAACTCGAATGCCAACCTGTGGGTAAACGCACAATAAAAACATGATGGCGTCCACTATGCAACTTGTGCCAGCCTCTAGTACTTTCAACAGTAATTCGCTATGAGTGGGGTGAAGACGTCAGTGACATAATATTCTGAACTCTACAACTGGACACAAGCGCGGTGTTTCCACAAGGCTGCGGCTCGCTCAGAGGGCGAACCCATTGGCAGGGACACCGAACACTGATGTACCAAACTTGAAGCACTCACATACATGACAGTAAGTGTGCCATTTCTAAGGGCACTAATCAGTAACTCCGCTGTTACTCAGGGTAGCGTCGTAAATCTTCTCCCGTTCATGACGTATGCGACTGTAGTGACCACCGTCATTTATTAGACTTTAAATGCTGTAAATAAAGCAAACGGTCAGTATTGCGTAACTGAAACCCTACTTATATCTATAATTAAAGTGTTCTCTCAAATATGAAACAAAAACTGTTTTAAGCCCTGTACGTGGTCTGCAGCTGTTGTTGAAATATTTGGATGCAGAAATCATGAACAATTTGGTGCGCCAATATTGACACTGTAATAATTTAGGTGCACAGCGCTTAGATTTTCAGCGTGGTAAAGTCCTCGGATTATGCAAACACCCTTTGCAGACCACCATCTATTTCCAACTCCTGAAGTCACTGCTGATGCAAAACATCGAACAAGCAAGCGACATGCCATACACGGCACTAGAGAATAAGCAGTCGTAGAAATATTTTGCCTAGCCATCCAGGAGCATTAAGAATAAATAAACAGTAGTTGTATTTCTAAAAAACGCGAATCGGCGCAGTATTTACGGAGCTTCCTCTGCCCTAGCATTCACAGTTCCCCACAGTTCTGGTCATGCTGAAAACGTTAGCTGAAAACGACAACCGGTGCACACTAATTAGCTTCGATATTGCTGCGATATTGTGGTGCTGGCGAAGACTCTTAAGAGTTCCTTGGACTGCCAGAAGATCAAATCAGTCGATATTGTCGACCATAAACCCTGACTGCTCATTGGAGGGTCAAATTCTAAAGTTAAAGCTCAGCTACTTTGGTCATCTGATGAGAAGAGAGGAGTCGCTGGAGAAAGATTTGATGTTGGGAAAGGTTGAGGGTCGCCGGAGAAGGGGTAGGCAGCGAACGCGATGGTTAGATGGCATTCTCGAGGCATTGCAGATGAAGCTATGTGATGTTAAGAAGATAGTGAGAGACCGGAAAGCGTGGCGTGACATGGTCCATAGGGTCACGAAGAGTCGGACACGACTGAACGCCTGAACTGACTGATTGCTGACAGTACTTAAGCCGCCGTATTTTCTCAGCAGAATAAAGCGCTTCCCAGCAGAGAGGACAGTAGAGAAAATATGTGAAACATACCTAGGAAAGTATAGCAAATACTCAGAATACAGCAACCCTGTCTAACTAACTGCAGCGCGCTGTCTCAGGCGCAAATGGGGCTCATTAAGATTTGATTCATTTACAGTGCTATACACACCCTGCAGTAAGGCAATGCGGGAGGTAGTAAAATGCTGCCACATTGCAAAGAACATTTACTATTGAAAGAATAAACCTAAAAAATTCTCTCAATAGTCTCGCAATTTCTTAGGCTCGAGTTTACGTACTGATTAATTATTTTCTTTGTTGCGGTTCTTCACAGTGAATATCGACTTCGTTTCTTTTACTACCCTAGTGTATCAGCTGTGATCAATCCGCGTATGACATAAGAAGCCCGACCTGATGCGTTGCCAACTACAACACAGTGAACAACCTGATGTGCATAGGTATACATTCACCTCGAGTTTATTTAGCTTTTGGCCTTCTGCGCCACCGTAAGAGAAAACAAAAAGACCAGTGGGCCCTGATCACAAAAGATATTCTGTATGTCTACTTATGCTATGCATTTGTATAGTCCTGTTGCCTTACGTTCGTGCCACAATTTAACCGTGGCGTTGGTGGTCATCTTCCCAGCGACGAAAAGAAAGCTTGGCTCTTCGGAGCCGTGCCAATTAGCCACGGAATTTACTCCAAACTGCCCTCTTATGTAGCTGTCATCAATACGTTACCTGACATTCATACGTAGAGGCAGTCAGCGAGAACATGAGAAACAGTTGGTCTTTTTTACAGGAATTCATCCACATTTATCATCTCTTGCTTCTCGAAACCCGCAAGCTCGACGCTTTGTAAAATAAAGCTCTATTTCCGAGATAATTCTACCAAGCCCGAGAAGCCGACGTCATAGTGACATCACTGCCCAGGCTGTTTCCGAGAACATAAAGTTTTTAGATGTTCAGGTTGCCTCGAACCACGTCAAGAACATTAGATATCGGCTAGAGACACATACGGGTCTTCCGCTTCGATCGGGGGCTTTTTTCTGCGCTTGTTAATCTCGGCAGCTGTTTAGTCTTACTTCTCGTTGTTCGAAGGTATAAGTAACCTGTCCCGCGCGTCTGCGGCCTGTGCCTTTAGTGAGAGTGACTCTTTCTGCGCCATACTGGGATTAAGGGGACAGGGTAGGTCCTATTCTTGCCATGCATTTTAGGCTATGTTCGTGACCCTTTTCCTCATGATCTGCTGGGGTTAGAACATTAACATTGGTGGCATTGCAATCAGCAATGTTAGGTAGTGTTACTGAACTAGGATAATTTCTTTTTAAAGGTGAGATTTTTGTTATCTTTTTTTTACTGCACCCACCAAATTTTAGAGCCATAATCTGCAGTAAATAGCCTGTAAATAAAACTCGTCTGCAATAATATTTATATTCCTAGTTCAGTAGACTACCTGTATTGTTTGCTCAATGTCTGGAAAATTTTATATCCCTTGCTCCTGTAGTTCCTAAAAAAAGGGTCAAATGTAGCAAAATTTGGTGTTTTGAGATAATTGGCTTTGAAGTGGAAGAAAGAGCTTTATTGCAATATAGGACTATAGAAACAAATTCTCACGCATTTTTTCAATAGCCACCAGCCTGGTAGTCCACTAGCTCTCTTGTTTTCCGGGCTGACCAATCGTGTAGCCCTCTCTGCAAAGTACAGTCGCCGCCGGTCAGCTTCGCGCAACCATTGGACTGTAAAACCGTCCTGGAGAAACTCCGAATGACCTCAGAATCTCGGCTCGAGCAATGCTGCCATCATTGAAAGTTGCATTACCGCTAAATAATCAGCACAAAGGTATAAACAAACTCGTATGTCCGCGAAAACACGGCGAAACACGAGCAAAATGCCGCGCGTTGCGAGTAATCCAGCTGCGTCTTAGGATTCGTTTGGCTAAGTGAAGTATGCTAGCTAGATTTTCACTGTTGCCAGATGAGTGACTGCCATTCCGCTAAACGTGACAAAAAAATAGGCGCTGAAATTTTTTTTTAGCTTAGGAAACGCACAGATCCCGAGCATGTGTCAAAGGGGGTGTGGCTGGTTGCTGCCTAGGTTTCGAAAAATGTTGATTTTGAGGCAAATGTTTCTGGGCTATGTTAAGGAAAGAATAGAGATTTTAAATTACACAAAAACAAAGAATCAATTTTTTTAGGAAATTTTGCCTACCCTTTAATGGATGGAATATAGGAGCGTCGATCCCCTTTTAAACGGGGCGTTAGCAGCAGATATCATGCTCAAATTTCTTCATATATCTTAAATATTGTTTTAGATTGGTTAACTATACCATCATTCTATTTATTGAATTTTTGTTTCTACATTACTAACATTATGTCACTTCTCTGATTTTAAGCCACCAATCTTCCAGTCGTTTTTTTGCTAGCTTCCACCGCCAGTTTATTCACCCGGCCACTGGTATCTCTAAACCCTTGAGCTTCAGGAAGAGTGACTGCGCCTGCATCGACTTCCGGATGGATATCATTACATTCGAGTATAATATGGTGAATTGTTTAATTAGAGGTACCACATACAGCACATTTGACTTCTTCATTGTTAAATTTCTTTTTTTAGCTGCGTGTTCTAAGGCACCCTGATCTAGCTTTAAAATGTAGGGCACTGCAGCTTGAGTTATCAAAGAAAGCTTCCTGCCTGATCTGCCTTTTCCACTTTCGGTATAATTCCACACTCTGTTTCTTTTCCATCAAATTTATCCAATTTTCACCTTGTGTGTTTTTCGCTTGTTGCTTAACGCTCTTTATTTCTTCGTCCTTGTGACCAGCATACTTACCGATTAGTTACCTAGTTCTTTTCCTCCATTGTGAGTCAATGCTTTTTAGGTGCAGGTATTTAAATACCTAGCTGCCCATCTGTTACATTCCAATTTCCTCAGGCGTTCCTCATATAATATTTTACTTTGAGCTTCCCGTACATCGAAAGATGCCTAGCCCATATCTCCCTGTACCACCTCATTTGTGGTTTTGCCGTGGGCACCTAGTGCTAGTCCTCCGACAGCTCTGTGATTTACTTCTAATGTCGGCTGTACCTGTGATTGTAGGCACAAAACCACATTTCCGAAAGTAAGTCCCGGCACCATAATTCCTTTCCAAATACAGCTCAAAACCTCATACCTGTTGTACCCCAACGCTGCCCTATGCTTCATTATCCCGGTATTTCTGCGCCCCATGGCATTAAGTGATTGCTCATTCTTTCCACTGCATGCCAATCCTTCGTTTACCCATACCCCGAGATATTTGTATTCTGCTACTCTGGGTATTTCATGGTCTTGTATTTTAAGCCCTTGATCTGTTGAGCCGTCGAAAATCATTAGACCCGAATTAACTGCGCTAAAACTGAAGCCTAGAGCGTCCCCTTCGTCTCCGCAATACTTAACTAGAGCTTGCAATTCTTCCACTCTCGGCTAGAAGCACAATATCATCTGCATACATCAAACCGGTGAGGAGCTGCTCTACCACCTTTCCACCTAATCTGTATGACATGTTAAAACTTAGGTTACTTTCTTGTATCCTCCGTTCAAGGTTTATCATATAAAGCATGAACAGCAGCGGTGATAGCCGACAACCTTGTCTTAATCCTTTGCATACCTTGACAGCTTCCGTACTTCTTATTCCTTCCCATGCAATTTCTACTTTGTTATCCGGGTATATTTCCTGCAGGAACTCTGTTATCTCATAACCGATACCTTCTTCTTTTAATATGTTCCACAAGGGTTCCCTGTTTACGTTGTCGTACGCCCCGTGTATGTCCAGGAAGGCCAAATACAAAGGTCTATTTTCTACTCTAGATATTTCGATGCATTGGGTAAGCATGAGCAGGCTATCATCTAAGCGCCTGCCATTTATAAATCTGTTCTGAATTCCTCCGAGTATCTTGTTACTTTCAACCCATGTTTGCACCTTTATATTTCCCCGCCTGCGTGGCCAACCTGTTATGGTAATCGGCAGATGTTATGGTAAATGGCCTGTAGGATTTTATGTGCGTCCTTTCTCCTTTCTCTTTATAAATAGAATTCATTTTACTCTGCCGCCAGCTGTCTGGAATTCGCTTATTCGCTATGACTGTTTCCAAATATTTTAAAAACGTTTCCTTACTTCTTGGACCAAGTTCATGAATCAGCTTGATCGGAATTCCAATTATTCCTGTAGATGTGTTTCTAGGAATATTTCTTTCTGCCTTTTTCCTGTTTAGATTGGTCAGTTCTTAGCTGCTTTGTATTCTGCTATCTTGTGTTGCTTCCGGATTTGCTGGGATTACCCTCTCGTCGCTCTTAAATGACTCGGCTATAAGTGATGTAATGTAGTTCACTGCGTTGTCTCCCTTTAACCAATTTTCATCGTCATCTTGAATTCGGTCCTGCTTTCTTTGTTTTTTTTTTTTACGTAGCCAGCTTATATGGTTCCAGAATTTGCTTGGTCCGCCTCTAGAAGCACCGTGTATGTCAGCCATCCAGCGATCGGTGGACTGCTTTATTTTACTTTGGACGAGGACCTGTACATCAAGTTTCTTTTGTCGATATCATTCTCATTTTTGGTCGATTTTCTCCTGAGGTACTTGTGCTTTCTTTGCCTCTCGGTGTTCCCTTGAAGCTGCCTGTCATTGTTCAATGGCTTCCCCAATTTCCTTATTCCACCAGCTCCGTGGCTTCCTCTTTCCGGTCCAGCGGTTTGCTACTTTAACCTCCTTAATTTTCCTCTTTATGAGTAGTTCTGCCTGTTCATAATCCCAGTCTTCCATAGGGCATTTCTCTATTGCCTCCTTTATGTCTGCTGCTATCTGCACTATTTAATCTTCCTGTAATTTTGTGTTTACTTTCTGTCTAAGTGTCATTTCTCTTTTCATCAAGGGCCCCATCTGCAGACTAAGACGCGTTTATGACCACTTCCCAGACTACACTATCGTGTTCGTCTATTTCCATTTTTGTAACCTTGCTATAAATTCCCTTCGACATTAGACAGTAGTCAATGCATGGTTGTCTGCCTGTTGCGGAATTCCCACGTGATTTGTCCTTCGCATTTCGTTTCTCTATTTACTATACCTAGGTTGTGTCGCTCACAGAAATCTAGCATTATAGCTTCCTGTTACAATCAGTGTATCCATTCAGATTGTCAATGGAGCCGTTCATGTCCCCCAGCAGAATAATATCGGCCCCGTCTCCAAACTGGCTTATATCGTCACTGAAACATTCAAGAGATCCTTGTTTTCTTGCCTGCATTGGTGTCCTGTTCCTAAATAAACTACCCCTAGCCATATCCTTATTCCGGAAATTGTTCCTGATACCCAGATATGTTCCTTACAAGATGATTTCATTCTTTACCAATTTGTTCCCTGATGTGTCAACATACCTACCCCTCCAAACTTTTTTCCGTTCTCGGTCTGCTGCACCCTTCCCAGACGTAGCTTTCTATAAACGGCTGATTTTCTAGATCCCTGAGACGAGTCTCGCATAGAGCGTACACACCTATTTTTTCATCCTTCAACTGCTGTTATCTCTAGCTATATCGCTCTTACTCTACCTCCTTGCATGTTTGTGTAGCTGATCCTAGTGTTAAATTTCTTTTTTGTCATTTTCTTTCTCGACCTCCTCCTTGCCATTTTTTCGGGCTCAGCCTCCGTTATTACGCTTTCTTCTGCTTTACTTCTCACTACCTCTGTGCACGTAGCCCTTGCGGACCCCCTAAAAACGCTACAGCCCTGCCTACCAGGCGCCAGCCGACCTCTGCTTCCACCCTTCTGTTAAAGTGAATGCCATCTCGCTAAAGAGCCCTGCTAAAACCTGCTTTATGCACCTCTCTTTTTACCTCAACCACTTCGAAACGCTTTTCCAGGCTTAACATTCTTATGTGCTGATTAACTGTCACCACGCCCTTTTCCAACTTTTCGTTCCATCCTAGCACCTCCGGTACTGTGCATACAACTATCTGTGCTTGCTGTGTTATCTCCCTGATATCGTGATCTCACTTACCTAAACTTTGCACTACCCCTGCAGTGTCACCATTTTGGACATCGTTTATCCCCGCAGCTACTATCACCATATTGCGCTCTGCGAAATTTTTCAACAGCCTATATTTACTCTCTTTCAGCACTGCCCTCATTGTCATCCCTGGGAAGGTTCCAACTAACACTAGCTTAACACCCTTTACACGTTCCAAGATATCTCACTTACGCCTGCTCATGTTAGAATCTCCTGCGATAAGCACCTGGACATTCTCTCTCCCTCTCCCAACTGTTGGCTCCTGCTTTCGGTTATCTGTGTCCTTCTCTCTGTTATTTTCATTCTTCCTTACTTCTTTCTTTTTTTTCCGACTTCTCAATAGCTGCTTCTAAATAACTCTGTCGGTTCGGATCCGCCTGACCTACTTTGCTTATGCTTTGCATGCCGGTGTTGGTCCCAGCCACTTGGCCCGCACTGGAATGTTCGTCCTCGTTGTTTTCAAGGACAAAATCCGCCTGACCTATTTTGCTTATGCCTTCTATGCCAGTGCTGGTCCAAGCCACGTGGCCCGCACTGGAATGTCCTTCCTCACTGGTTCCAGTGACAACGTCGGCCATTTTTTTTTCCATTTCAGGAAGCTGTCCTATCAGTTTCTGATTTTCTGCCCTTAACAAACCTACTTGAGTTTCTAAATCTTCCACACGAGGCACTAAACTGACCTTTTTTCGTTCAAATCTATCTAGGCGCGCACTGAGCACGCAACACCGACACAAAAAAGCACTGTCTTCCGCTTCATCTACAGAGTCAAAACGCGTTACCTTGAGATTAACCTGCGCCTCACACTGAGTACACTTTACCTTCTTTTTATTGCACATCTTAAGCATTTATCAACTGAACTATTTCTACTACGAATTCTCAGAATTTACAAACTTCGAAAAGAAGACACAAACACGACTAGCCCACACGCGTTAAAAAAAATTCTGCGAACGCCAATGCACCTAGAAAAAAGAATATTTATCTAAACAAAATTTCTAAAGAATTAACGCCGAGAAAACCTAGCCGCCTGCTCGAAAAACCCGGCAGCTAGTACAGAGAGCTAAAATCTATTCTTTAGGCTGCACCTAACCTAACTAGCTGGAAACGAAATAAAGTTAATAAAAAAAGAACTTATCTATTGGACGCTTTCGGAAGCTCCCGTTGTCGCCAGTCCTTCCGTTTCCGGTAGTCACGTGAAATTGGAGGTGCGATGGAACACGCATCCGCACCACACGGATGTCAACTGTCAACGGCCTCTGTCTCTGTCAAATGCTGTCTCTTTACGTCTGGCTGCCTGGTGGATTAGACTGGCACTACGCTCGCGGTCTCGACCGCATTTAACATCCTTCTTAACATATTTTGCACCATCAAGCTTT
>JAJIZL010034740.1:56241-85122 GCA_023969395.1 Amblyomma maculatum | reverse complement strand
TGTGTGTGTGTGTGTGTGTGCGCGCGCGCGCGCGCGCGCGCGCGCGCTTACAGGGTGTTGATGCTTTGACCATACGTAGAGAAAATGGAATAAAAGTTAATTGCAGGCAACTACATGCGAAGTGGAAAGGTATTGATTTCGTGTCGTTGTGCTTGAATAACTGGTGGAAAGCACAATGTTAAGATGAACAAAACAGCAGTAGACGCAAAAACCTTGTGCGATGCAATGTGAATACAAATTATTTTCAATTTTCTTAAAAAATGTCTTGCTGCTAAAATGACGCCATCCGCACTTGAGCGTTAGTCCGTGACTGACTGCAGGTCGTTCCCACAAAGCGTCCCACTTCACTATACTGCAGGCTTTTCCTGAAAGAGCTAAGTGTCGCTCTGACTTTTTTCGTCACCGCACTACGCTGTCAGGAGCTCGCATGGGGCAAGATAACTCAAATTCTGTAATGTTTTTTTTCTTTGGCTTGAAGTGTGCGCAAAAAAACATAGACTTCAAAAAAAAGAAAAAGAAAAAAAACGAACGCCATTAAATGATCGAAAGTAGTGTATCTCGTTAATTCGTATCTCGAATAAGTTTTAATGTATGACTGGCAAGAACAGCCAAAGCATGAATTTCTGAAAATATTGGTAGTTACGCTAGCAAGATACCATGGTAAAGTTGCCCAGGGATTCTAGCATTTAACTCGTCAAAATACTAACAGAAACTCACTTGTTAGTAATGGGAGCCGTTACTACCTCAAAAAGTTGCGAGTTAGTTCAAGGCTAGTAAAAAGGTAGTAAAAAGTATTCGAAGTTGGTAACTGCTGCATTTACCAGCTTCTACTAACTTTTTTTCTAAGAGTGTGGCTGGCGTGCAACCTTGATGGGTTAATCGAAGCCGATTTTGGCTTAAGGAAGCTGCTTGAGATTAAGTGCCCATATTCTAAAAGAAGTGGCAAACAACGCTTTGTTGAAGAACGCTTTGTTGAAGGCCTTGCGTACATTGCTTCATCGGATTTGCAAACTTAGAGTCACATAAGTACTATACTGAGATACAGCTAGCTCTTTACGTTCTTGGTCTCCAGGTGTACCAGCTTGTACTCTACACCCCCAAGGAACAAATGGTACTATCCGTTGCACATTGCAACAGCTTTTTGTGCCAAATTGTGCCCAAGCTTGAGAGATTATACTATACACACTTGTTGCCCAGATTAGTGAATAAATGAAATTAGGCATCAGAAATCAATAACCAAAATGAAAAATGTGTTTTTTAACATATCTGTACATACCCTTAGCATGGCAATTCAGAAAAAAAAACTAAAATTGCATCGACATAGGAAAAATATCTTAATGTCATTTTTGGTGATGTGTTTCATGCTGTTTCAAAAATACCAAATTTGCAGTTTCTTTTATTTGGTCAGTATTATACGTGCTCCATTGAGACCTGTGACATTTGTTTTACAAAAGCATCAGCTAGTCAAATCAGTGATCATTTTTATATTTAATGGCAGTTCTGTGATACTAAATATTTGTGTATTGTACCTAATGTACAAAAAATGTGCTTGTGGAATCACTGCATGAGAGAAAAGGATTACTCATATTATTTGAAGATGCTATTTTGCAACTTTGCCAGGACGGAAATCACGTGCATAATTTGGTCAATGAGATCACGTAGCTCAACTGGAAGCTGGACATTCATGACAATAAAATTCTTCACTCTCTGCATCATTCTCTCTACATGTATGCAAACACTTGCAATGTTGTAGGTCTCAGACATTTCCTCTGCGGTAAAGTTTCCGCAAGTAGCAAATGGTGGCATAACCAGGATCACATCTGCTTCTGCCGCATCAACACGTACTCCAAGGAAGCCTTTGTCGGCAAGCATGACATCTTCCGGCTCCAATAGTGAAAGCAAGCCTGAATCAACTGTGATGAACGTATCTGTTGCCCTTCCTTCATATACCTTATACACAAATGTTACGAAGCCACTTGGAGCAATTCCAAAAAAAAATTTTTTGCAGTATATGTTCCCTTATATTTTGAGTACATCAAGTTTTGTAACTCTACTTATGCAGGGCGGTCTGCTGGGATTTAGGTACAGTCAATCACAAATCTGCATTTGGGATAGTGTAACCTAAAGCACTCGGGCGTTGTTGAAAGCACGTCATCCCTGTGATGCGACTCGATCCAAGTTCGTGTTTTGGTGCAGAGTGTCTCAAGAATGCCCAGAAAACACCTGGCTGAAGTCCTGCGGTGTACAGCAAACAAGGCTCCTAGTGCTGTGTAGGTCATTCCAGCTTTCAGTGAGGGTGAGTCTGTCAACTTTCGACAACTCATACACTGTTCAGGTGTCAGGTAGGATGCTAGCTAGCAATGAAAAGACTGATAATGTCACTCAGCACAAGCTTACCAGGGCATTTTAATCTAACTGTACGGTCTGAGCTCCACAGAAATAAACTCTTGTGATCTGGTCCTGATGCGATATTTTGTGTTGTACAAGGTTCGGTTTGAATAAATACTGTTGACACGAATTTACATGAAATCTTTGTGCATGCAGTGTTGCTAGCTGTCAGTCAAGCTAAGAAAAATATGGGGCTCGGCAAATGATTCTGGTGAATTGATGTCATTGTTCCAATTTGCAACATGGAAAGTGCATTGTTAACACTGTCATGGAAGCGATCTGCGTTTGGACAAATATCTACAACTGTTGAACGCAGTCATTATATCTCCTTCAAATTTTCGTGACATAGTTCTGGAACATCCTCCTCAGGCTCAGGGCAGTGTGGCTCACCTGGCTAAAGTAAAGCAAAAAGAATGCCAATCTGGAATATGTGAGCCAATGTCACGAAATCGGCCCACATTTTTACTAAGCTGGCGCGGCCTGAGGCCCGCGCGTTGCCGCATGCTACCTTCCACAAGATTCGAGAAAAACCTCCTTCCCCGCGCGAGAGGGCGTGTAGCTTTGTACGCGTCGCCGTCGCCCTCTTCCTCACCAACCGGCGATGAAGGTGATTCATCAGTCCGGAAAACGCCAGACGTCTCTAGAACATTCTACGGGACGTAGCCAATGGCGACGCGCGGCTCGACGGGAGGAAGAGAGAGCACTCTAACCAGTAAAGCTAAGTGCGTGTGCGCGCTAGCTTTGGCGCGTGTTAACAGACAGACGCGGAGCGCCCTATTTAAAGAGACCGCGCCGCTTGTGTAGTCAGTCAGTCAGCCAGTGTTTGCGTGTTCGCTAGTGCTTCGGCTGGACTCCCGGGGATCACCCGCTGCTGGCAAGCCCACGGACCTGCGAGGAGCGGCGCTCGTCTTGTATGGCGGCCACATTGTAACTCTCGAGGCGTCGGACTTCAACAGTGCCCGGTGAACAATTTGGTGTTTATTTATGTGTCCTTCTGGTGTTTGATCTGTATTGTAAATCCTCTGTGTTGTTGATTGCCTCTGTAATTGCATGCTTAGCGTTTGTTTTTCTGTGAACCTCTCGTCTGTGCAGTTTTAGTGTTTGTGTATTCCTCTGTATCGTCTCTTGCTGTGTATAAAATTTGTTTTGTTTGTTACTTCTGACTCCGAACCTTACTCTGGCTTGAACCGGCGACAGCTGGGCATCAAAGGGCCACCCCATTTTGTCATTACAAGGTAGTTGAATTCCGGCTGAGCTTGTCATGCAGGTCGAGGGCATCTCCTTAGCGACCGGAACAGCTACCCCCCCCCCCCCCCTCACTCTAAGGGTGTCTGGAAGTGTTCGCACCGTTAAGGGGGCATCGTTAATAATCCCTCTAATTATTCACGGGTGACAGCCAAAGACAAGCATTACATTTAAATTGTGCTCAAAATAATGTTTAACGCACAACATCTGGCTAGCATTTGGGTGAAATAAAACTGCGTAGGATAATAGATACCAGCATTAAACCCTTACAAGAGCAACAATGAATGAAATAAAAGAAATATTTACAGCAATAACATATTTACTGATTGCGCCAGTGAATACACTTGATGAGGTTATTGCGTTTCATCGAGGAGTGGACATGGCTCCCCCATTTTTGCTTTGTTTATGCATAATGAATGCAAACAAAACTGGACCAATGATATGCTTTAATGATTCTCTACCTGATTGCTCTCTTCTTGCCCTGCTTTAATCGTTGAATGAAGCTTGTTGTTTCGTCGTTTGCGTAGTCTAGAGATTTCAAAAAGAAAATCAGTAAAGCTGTTATGAATCATATATTATTTGTACAAGAGAAGAAAAGAACTACACATGGTTAAACTTGAGCCTTTTTTTTTTTCAAATACTGTGATCCATGCCTTCTGTGTGCAAGGAATAAAGAAAATAATGATTAGTTCAGCTGATTCATAATTCAGTTTGCCTTTTAGGATAATAATTACCTGGAGACGCCTTGTATGCATGCTGGTGGTCGTTAGAGATTGATGCCTCTGTTAATACCATGAGAAACCAAACCACGAAACAGTTGCAGTTGGCTGTTATGCAGTCCTTTAGGGCTACAAATATTTTTTTAATTGTATGAACACGGGGATTCAGCTCAGGCAGGCTTGTTACTGCAGATTTCGTGGCTGAGATGATAAACAGTACATGAAGAACTCATCTGGAGAGATTTATCATTCCTGCTTACCATAAATCTGCACACATCTTTCAAAAGCAAACTTATTGGTAAACACTGTAAAGTAAAATATTACACCAAGGGAACGCAGTAGCAAATGGTTATCTTGCTGAAAATCATGTATCAAAATTCTTTTAGCTCAAGGACGTAAATTTCCTTTAAGACACGCAAATCCTGCATAATGAAGCATGTTGGTAAACACTGTGACATGAATTATTAGCAAATGCAATTAAAGCACGAAAGTGTCTTCCGGCTGACGATCTTCGATTGTCGATAAAATGACGACTACATATGCGGGAGCGTGGTTTCGGCTGCCAGGCGCCCGTACCGTCGCTCCTGCGTAACAGAAGGTAGAAAACTTCCAGTTAAAGCCAACTTTTAAGACCTACCACAAAGTTTCAACGACCTCACAGCAAAAAAACTGAATACTTACCTCGGTCTTCGAGCCAACCGTATCCATGTCGTACGCCGTTCTTGCTGGTGCGGATGTCATTGCGATGGAAATCGGTAGAAATGAATCGGCTGTGCAGCATCCGACGAGTTTGCGTAGCTTCTAGTGCAACCAACAACACAACACGTCTGCCTGGACTTCGTTTTACCGGACATATTCACGCAGAACATAACCACAGCAGCGAAGCATACTCTGCACAAACCAGCAACACAGTGAGCACACCCATGCGACCGGCACTCTGATGACTGGGGGAAGCGCCGAGAGGCGGCGCCACCCGTTCAGCCGTCCGGTCCCTATAGACCTCCTTCACTCCGGCTACGTCACGAAAATGCGGTGGCGCTGTCGTCGTTAGTGACTTTCGCGTGGTAGGCAAAAACACGCTTCAGTCGCTTTGCCTACCGTGATTGTGTGATGGCTTGCTGCTGCCGGGGAATGCAGAGCACCATGCCGACTAATCGCGTCGCTATGGCATGTGTTTAAAGACACACAAGAGGAAGTTTAGTAAGCTTGCATAGGTTTCTTGCCGACAATGGTCGCCGTAAACAGTGGTGGGCCGCCGCGGTGAAGCGCCAAGGCTGTGGATACCGACGCCTGCTCATCGAATATGCGGCAAATACTTCGTCACGGCTAAGCTGAAACTTTTACGCCAGAGCGGTTTACCGGATCAAAGGTCGCGCATATCTCGAGTTTGGCCTTTTTACGACGCGTGATGGGATCTTGGTACTGTTTCAGTGCTGGTGCGGGCGCGGGTGCGCAGGTAACATATGTACACGAGGCAGTCATATATATGGAGCATGCGTAGATGTTTTACCTTTGTAAACTGTTCCTCAAGCCCGTTTTTTCGCTGTGTATATAAGCGCAGTGAGCTGCTACGCAAGTGATCTGTGTAGCACTCCTCGATCCGTGATGTACCATATTGCATGGCTAAACTTCGCCGCGTTCACGCCAAATTATTTTAATATACTTCCTGATGAAGATTTCCACTTCACGTTGACAGCTACTGATTTGGATTGGAGCTGCATTTTTTATTTATGCCAAGCGCTTTTATTTGTATTCACAGCGACTGATTGCGAATGCGATTTGTGGGGTTTATCCTACATTGAAACGCGGTCACAGTGGCCGAGACCGAACTGGGCCGCCCTAACTACGGAATCACGGGTGAAGGTAAAAACGGCCCCAGAAAAGAGTTCCTCAGAAGAAACAGCCCCGAAAAAAGGTCCCTGAAATATATAGCCCCGGAATAATCGTCCAGAAAGGTCCTATCAGGAAGCGGCCCCTAGGAAAAAATGTCACCGAAGAAATTGGCTGAAAATCTGCCCGGAACTCACTTCGCGAAAAATTGAACATCTTATTGGATGCCTTTTTTTTTTAGAATAGATGTGACTATTGTTTGGGCATTATGCCCTCTGGCTGTTTTACAGGTTTACAGGAACTGGAGAAGGCTTGGCGAGAAAGCATTGCAAAAAAAAAATAATAAAGAACCCCACCACTATAACATCCAGCGAGTATTATACAGTGCATAGTTCCCAGTTTCCAAACTGGGAAATATCGCTCTTTAATATAGGTCTAATCACCCGGCTAATATTACACATTCGAGAGACTGTTTGCCCTCGACAGCACAAATTTCGGCGCCATAAAGTTTTTTTTTTCTTTTCGAACACACGGCATCAGTGCCATATTTTGCAAATTTCAAGCGGACGGGTAGAAAGAAGCACTGTAGCATACATTATGACGGCTAGACACAAGGAAACTCAGTCTACGTTTTAATAAACAGAACTACAGAACGTAAAAAAAAATAAAACGGTGGGGTTCAAAATATACATAATGTTCGCTAAAACCATAAACACAATGTAAGATAAAAACAGTGAAAGTTGATTACAATGAGCGTAATTCATCGCTGATAAGCCAAGCACCAGGCAAGGGGAAAGCTCGACTTTGCAGTACGTTTTATTGCATCTGTTTGGAGAGGTTTTATCCGGGGTCATTTTTTCCTGGGACGTTTTTACCGGAACCCACGGAACCACAGTGGCCGCTGCAGCTCGTAATTGTAATGCAAGCTAACAGCGCGACTACCCGTGATAAAATTGCTACCTTTAACGATGACAGCCGCCCACGAACAAAGCAAATATAACAGATGCGCATGCGTTGTGATCTCAACCAATAACGCAATGATACGCAAACCGTGCGGTGTCAAGGCTACCGTTGCCACGCTGACCTAAATCATCTTAACCATACAGCCGCTCGACGCTAGCGAGGTGCTTCGCGGTTACCAAGAACGCTCATTTGCCGCTCGGTGTGAAGAATCATCCGATTATGCTATGATGCTTCGAGCGGACTATTCCTACGCGGTTTGCGAATCGAGAAAAATCGCCGTCAGCTTACTCGACTCAAAGTAGTTGTAAGCATCCGAAGTTTTGTAATTCTCGATGCGTTCCATGCATAATTTTCTGGGAGAAAACAGAAAATAGATGCCGCTCATTTTCCCCGGCTGGCAGCAACGCTTCTCTTGTGCGCCTTGAACCCAATCCCCATCGGTACGGCGTGCGGGTCCGTACGCTGCACGCCGTGTACGTAGAATTTTTCAGTGTATCGCTTCTGTTCTCACCGCTGAGGCTCACGAAATACTAGCACATATGGTCACTTCGTCTACCTAGAAGGCGCCTGCAAATCACAATAACACGGCCTTGACAAGCTCGGCCACAGTGCCCCGGCTAGCCACTGTACCCCGGCCGCGGTCGTGCTTTTTGCCTACCGTGGGATCGCTGACGAGAGCAGCGCCACCTTGATCGTCTTGTTTGTTTGCAAACATGAAGGAGGTCTATACGAGACCAGCCTTGCACTCAGCTACTGTTTGGAAGATAAGCTCACCCCACTACTAGGAATGAATTTCTGCACAAATTCTTGGTAACCCGTCCGGTCAATAGTACTTCGCCTGATGCCCTCAAGAAGGGTGCGCTATAGGCTCCCAAACCATCGCTGGGCGGCGCTGCGGATTTTGATGGGCAGCGCCATCTGTGGCAGAAAAACACACACTGAGGGCGCCGCCATCTCGGCTCGATGCCTTCGCGGCGTGCGCCGCGCACTTTCTCTCGCACGAGCACGCGACCTGACGCGCCCCCGCAGACGCATCGTGACATGCCGCCGGCATTCCGTCTTGATGATTAGACATCCTGCAGCGTATTTCCATGGAGGAAACGTAATTGTAGGTGAGAAAATGTTTATTCACGTCTGCACTGTAGAGCAGACGACAGACGGCGATGAGTAAATATTGATTGCGAATGCGTTTCCCACGTTTGCGAAAACGTAGGAACAGTATCTCTGAGTAAGTGTGCTATGTAATCGTATTGTCGTATTTAATATGTTCAAAAACTGCGAAAGTATTATCAGTACTCTGAAATAAAGCGGTTTGCTTGTTGATCATCGTTTTGGCCTCTAGCATGGGACGGTTTTGTTTTTATTATTACGACGTTACTAACGCAAATCTTGCAGTAAAAGAATAAGTTTTAGTCCGAAGGAAATGTTTCTTCAAAGACACAAACGCTAGCAGTCTCAAAAGCACACACGAAGCGCACGCGGCATAACCGGCTCGCTGTCTCGGAAGGCAGATGAGATCCAAGCTTGTACTTCAATGGTGTTTTATTCCGGTTTTTATGAAATGGTTGTGCTTCATTTATATTTGATTTGCATTCACGAAACCCATGACGCGAATAGGGTTCTCCGTGCGAGTAGTGTAAATCGACCCATAATTAGGATCGCTTTTGTAGTACTCTTCCGACATACTTTCGTTATGAATATTATAATGCTGGTTCATTTATTGGCCAATTTGCGGAAATCTGTAAAACCATCTCCGCAAGACATGTTTTGCAAACGTCGCACGCTAGATATATGTTGATTTGGTTGCTCTCAGAGCACTCGAAAAGCAGGGAGAGAGCACAGGAAATCGGCTAAGGAAGACACACGGGGAGCGAAGAGCAGGATAATCCTCCGCTCCTCTCACTTTCTTTGCATGGTGTTAAACCATTGTACTCTTTTGATGCCTCACCAAACCGCCTTTGTCAACTGTCGACATTTCTGAGTTTATGGAGAGCGGGGAAATTGGCTCTTTTCCTTTCCACAAAGAATGCGAGACTTCTCAGAACGCTGTCACGTGGTAGGAAAACAGGTCTTGTGAAAACGCTTCCAACTGAATCTGCAGAGTTTCACACGTGAGCCTCGTCTTTTGACGTTTGGCCTACTATTGTGGGTACTCATGACACAATGCCACTTAGTATTTCCGTTTGGTATCAGCGGAAGCGTTTTTGTATTGCCAAATAACCGCCAGACGCAACTCGATCGTCGTACGTGTGCAGAAAGCTAACGGAGCACCTGCTTCGGCCTCGTCTAATCATTTCACATTTTGCCACCATGCCAGAAATGCGGCGCGGCCATCGCGCGGAGAGACGAGCTTGGGTTTGCTATTGGAAAAAGATCCATTTGCAGAGGTCGCCAGACTTATTCGTCACAGACGCGGAGACGCGAAAAATACTTCAGCTATTGTTCGGATATCCCCCTCCATGGCAAATTCATGGCGCGAAGTCCCACTGTGCCCGGCTCAACTAGACCTCTTTTACATGCTTTCTGCAGTGAGGGCGAACCGAGTCAACCCACTCCTGCACAATAGTTCGACTCAACCACTCGAACCGACCCGCCAGTGCTTACCTCCCTCGCCCGATGGAAAGAAAAGGGCAGAGTTAAAAGGCTGTAGAAACATAATACCCTACCGTAAATACCCCTCGATTCAGGGTTTTTGTAGCGCCACCCTCGTAATTTTACTGAATTGCGACATTGTTAGTCCCCGCACTTCGTAGATGGCGCTACCTACTACATTTATCGTACGTGGCTCTGCTATTCCACTATTATTTGTTTTTTGTACACATTGTAGCTGATAATTGTTAACAGTTGAATATAGGAACGAAAGCCTGAAACGTTAAATTACATTCGCCAATAAAAAAACAAGCCATGGAGCATTTCACTCGTGCTTAAAGAGCTCGCGCGCTTCTAATGAACCACGAAAATATTCGCTGAAATCATCTTGACCGTGCACATTCCTCGAGAGTCGCAGAGCAAAACCGATGCTTATCCTCTGAGAGTGAAGTTTTTCCACGCGAAATCTCAGCACCGATAAAAGTTTTGAACTGTTTGCATTTTCTTTTAGCCATTTTCCAAAAGCGCCAAATTTGATCACAAATAACGTTTACACAAAATGAAGCAGTTAGATGACATTTTCAGGAAAAAGCAAACCCTGCACGGCCTCCAACTGTTGAAAAAATCTCCGCAGCACAATGCATATCTTGAAAGTTATTGTATATATAATTACCTCTTTTGTATACTTTTTCAAAGGAGCGTGGCTAATAAACTAAACGCTACACGCGGATAAAAATGCTTAAAGTTATTTATTAGCATCTATTCTCAAAACATCTCGAACAATGTTTCTCTAGGTGCGAAAGGTTTCGCACAATTTTGCATTTTCTGAGACAAGTAGAGCTGAAAAGCCGTGTCTTACCTTTGCGTTTTCCTTTACAACCTAAAGTTCTTTCAAGCTATTTATAAAAACAATGCACCACTCGAAAGCAGAGAAAATAAGCTTTACAAATAAAATAAATTCACTATTCTAAACTAAACGACTGAGGCACAGTAGACGTACGAATATCACCAAAAATGTCATCTCTTCACCGCTGGAGTGGGACCGCCACCTAAATCAAAGCTAAGCCCCAGCCAATTTTTATCTCATTTCGAAGAGTATTAGATTAGCTGCCGGTTGTTAAAAGTTGGAGAGTGTTTGCAGAAATATGGGACAGAGTATGCTACATCATTTTGGAGGCTATTTTAAAACACACACGAAAAAAATATGTGTTGAGAAGCCATACATAGCACAGACGAGGTCGCTTTTTGCTGGGTGTTTCATCGAAGTTCTCGTGTAGCATAATACGCGGCCGCATGCATTCAATCTGCTTTCTAGTACTGGCCGTTGACGGTATGCAGCCTAAAAAAAAATGCTTTCAAAAACATTTCTCAAACGTCATGACAAGGAAACGAAAGAAAACGGCCCACTGTAGAAGGCGAGGCACAAATTACGACGCTCTATTTGAGAACAGACGGTTCTGATGTCCAGGAAGGCGACTTGTGTGAGGAAACGGTGGTATTTGTCGCCTGCTCCACTGAGCGCGGTCATTTATCGTGCTACGTCAGGACTGTCTTCAACTCAAATGACTGTCTTTTCAGCGGCAGTATTTAAAAGGGAATGCCGACTGCGCACCAGCATATCCGCCAACACGAGAAGCTGTCGCGGCGGCGAGAAGCACACAGAGGATAACAATCTTTTCAGAGATAGATCGGTATTTATAGTGCGCATTTATCAGTGCATCTTAAAATTGATTGACTTCAAAATAACGCAGCACATTTTGTCGTATGTTGGTTTTTCAAAATACCCGCTAATATTTAACATATGCATATATTGGGGCTCTCGAAAGTAAAAAAAAAAAAATATTTCGTGGGTTTTCCTTTGGTATACGTCTATTGGTCGAGCTCCCGACATGTGCGCCTGACATGTGCGTTTCGTATTGCTTTAAGAATATTTCACAACTGTGATGAGATGCGTGGTTGCAAAATCTGTTCTATGATCTTCATTTTTACTCTGTCCTGAATAACGATATGATAGGCGCCCTGCGAAAAACTCAGACTGCTTGAAGATATTTACGTTCCAATTATTCCTCTGCTGTCTAAGCCTTACTTTCACCCGCAGTTGGCATGGACTGGCCAGAGCAGCGCCGCTGCGGATATCTTACGTGACAGATAGATGTTGGCGTATACTTTGTTTGGACACAATCGATTGGTAGAAACCAACACTAAATTAGGTCAATATGTCACACCCACTTTCTAAAGTCAAGCAGCCAGAGAGTTTAGCCGTGATACATGCATGGCGTTGCGAAGCTTAACTTTAAGAAACAACCATCTGTCGCCATGATCCCCTCTCGATGGGGAAAATCAGAGGAGCGATTCATCGCTTATCAATGCGCCAATTAGAAAGGCACCTCCTGCCCCTCAGCGATGGAACCTACGAATATGCACCAATCACGCCGGCCTGCTCATTGAACAGCAGAAAGCATACCGAGGTTCGTACATTCTGAGTATAAATCAGTTACACGATCAACCGCTTTTTAGACTGAGCCTGACTAAACGTGTTCTGAGCTAGGGTTTGGCTTTCGCATGCCTGTCGTGTTTGCTCTTAGTTAGGTGGCCACAGACCAAATTTGGGCAAGGTGCACGGGCTTAGCCAATGACATATAGGTAAAAAATACAAGGAGAAAAAATAAAGAGCTAGCTGACCATCATGCTTTGCTCAGCCCGCTGTAGCATACCACTAAATGCCTCCTGTAATTTTCTATATCGTCTCTCAGAATATACAGGACAAAATGCCGGGTATGTATTGTGCTATCGTGCTTTAGTGGGGAGTCGGGAACACTGTCTGAGTTCGTGGTCAGTAAACCTTTAAGTGGCAAATTCAAAAGGATGTATATCATAGGGAGCTATCAAAAGGGATGCATCATAACCGAGCTTAACAAACGACTTCCGAGAGAACTTGTACGAAGTTTGCGGATAGATCAAATCAACTCATGCAGGGAGTGAAAATATCAATACGCAGAATCGGCAATGGTATGAAGTAAAATCATTTCATGCTCTGATGACATGTCACCTCAATGCCACCTTAGGCAAGAAGGAGGTGACAGACAAAGTAGTGACTATAATATAGACTCTAGAAATAGCAGGGAATTTATTATTGCGAAATCAATACTCCGCCAGGTCTAACCGCTCGTCGCTGTACCGTATCCGTGTCCGTGGTGCCCGAGCCGGCGCTGCGTCTAACAGAAGAAGAACGTTCTGTCGCCAAGAGCTAAAGCTTTCGCTCCATAATCGGTTCAGTTAGCGTTGAACCCTTCTAATTTTTGTAGCTTGTTCAAATGAGAAGAATCAAAATGTTCAACCAAGCAGTAAGATTTAGATGAAGTCTGTAATTGTAAGGTCCATTGCATAAAAATATTGTAAATATAATTGAGCATACTCTAAGAAAAATGACAGTACCTGAAGTGACTGTACCTTAAATGCGTAAAAGTACCAATTTGAGATAATGATCAATTCCAGTAATAAATTACTGAAAATAATAATGTAGCTGAAGAGTCTAGGAACTGCGCACTAATCTATGAGAAGCAGAATAATAAGGATAGCCATGAGAGTGTCAGAAAAGCAGGGCTATCAAACTGTCTTCCTGTGCTATAATGGAAGCGAAAGAAAGAATGCAAGCAATAAAAGAAGCTAGTCATGTTCAGATGCAGTGAAAGATGAAGGTGAGTTCGTGCCAGAAAAAGTGGACAATTTCTAAAGGCCTGGAGCTTCCAAAAACAGATAAAGTGTATGAGTCGTTAGAATGGAATCATCAGTAGCTTGATGAGTACTCAGCTTCCTGCTAGTAACCTACAAGATATTTACAAACTCAATCCCTAATAGATTCAGCTCACAATTTCAACTGACAACAGGACTTAGACTAACCAAAGGTTGATAAAATATAACCAAATCCGCGTAATCAGAAAATGCCCAGAATGTAACCATTTGTATCTAATGTCGTTATTGAATACTATGAATAATTTACTTTAGCAGAAGCTCTACAGGCTAATGTGCGTTGCGTTCTGCAAGAAACTAAGGTCAAGTTAAATACTCTTTGAAATAACAGCCAATGTTGCTGTATCTCTCGAGAGCAAAGCGCATAAGTGCTCTATGGTACTGGTTGTTACCTCTGAGCCACAATCCTACAGGTAAGCCGAATAATTCAGAAAATGTTTGCGTATTAATGCATCAGCATTAGGTGGCCAACGTTTATAATTTATACATAAGCACTGGCAATTTGCTGGTGCTAAATATTTTCTCTTGCGAAACATTGGTCAGGAGCAGTTAGTGCCAGTCGCGAGTTGAATTCGGGAGCTATCAGAAGCCAGGAAGTTTGCCCGCGTGCGCCTCTAATTCGAAACTATACTTTATGCCTGTTGTTGTTTATGAGGCGGCGGTAGGAAATACGAAAAGAAAATGCAGAATGCATGGCCTTCCAATTCGTTCTAGCAAGCAACCGTCGTTGCCTTCTGCGGACATAGGAGAAAAGAGAGATAGGGAGTAAAGAAAAAAGTGGGCGTCGCAACCGTCATCTGCCGCCAGCGAAGTGGCAGAAGATGCAATGACAGCATGCACAAAGGGTACGAAAAATTTGGTCTCTTAGAAGTCTCCTGCGAGGAGAATGGCAAAACCCTACCCTTACTCTCCTATGACTTGCTTCTCATCGTTTGCCTGTTATCGGCATTTGTTACAGTGTCACATATAATTGTAATTGGTTTACAATAAAGGAAATGCTCAGTATCTGTCACACTTTCTCCGGTAAGTGTATTCGGACCATACCTCATTGCGTCTGTCGCCTGGTGTTCCTTGGTGCGCGTTAAAGTGTGGCATTGCACATGGTAGGAACGCTACGCAAGGAAACATCTTGCAGAATCTCACGGAATGTTGAAACATCGGGCGCGGAGAGCTTTCCAGTTTTACTCCCACCTTCTCTCTCTCAACAAGTTTGAAAGATACTCGTCTTTGCGTCCCTGTAAATCAATTATTTTGTAGCGAGAGCTACAGCGGTCGCGAAGTCGCATTTTCGCTGTGGCGGTGGCTGCGCTGTAGCCGCCTCGCTCCTTGCGTCGTTGCCTAGTAACCGCTGTTTTCTGTGGGCATCTGAACCGCATTGCAACAGCCCCACGCTGATATTGGGTATAGTTTTATAGGAATTTCAATACATTTATTTTTTCACTCAAGCCGGTCTAATGAGACGCGTATAGATGGGCACAGTATCTGTCATAATTGTTCTTGCGGTTTTTCTTTCTCTCTTTTTATTTCACCCCGCCGGAGTGGCGCAGTGTTTACGGCGCTTGACTACAGTTCCGAAGGACGCGGGATCGAATCCCGGCCTCGGTGGCCGCTTTTCGATGGAGGCGAAAAGCAAGCCGCCCGTGTGCTGTGCGATGTCCATGCACGTTAAAGAAACCCAGGTGGTCGAAATTTCCGGAGTCCTCCACTACGGCATCTATCTTAGCCTGAGTCGCTTTGGGGCGTTAAACCCCATAAACCAACCAAACCAACCAACTTTTCCCTTTCACTCGCACCTTCCTTCCTCCCTCAAAGGCGCAGGGCAGGTGTCCTTGGAACACGTGCTGCATACGGCGCATTTCCTTTCGTGTTATGTATTTAAGGCTCAGTTCAGTTCAGTCGTTCAGTCGTGTCCGACTCTTCGTGACCCTATGGACCATATCACGCCTCGCTTTCCTGTCTCTCACTATCTTCCTAACATCACATAACTTCATCTGCAGCGCCTCGAGGATGCCATCTAACCATCGCGTTCGCTGCCTGCCCCTTCTCCGGTGACCCTCAACCTTTCCCAACATCAAATCTTTCTCCAGCGACTCCTATCTTCTCATCAAATGACCAAAGTAGCTGAGCTTAAACTTTAGAATTTGACCCTCCAATGAGCAGTCAGGGTTTAGGTCGACAATATCGACTGATTTGATCTTCTGGCCATCCAAGGAACTCTCAAGAGTCTCCGCCAGCACCACAATTCAATCGCGTCAATACTTCGGCGGTCAGCCTTCTTCACAGTCCAACTCTCATATCCATACATCACAACTGGAAAGACCATAGCACGAGTTATACGGATCTTGGTAGGCAGTGTAATGTCTATGCTCTTTACTAGGCGGTCAAGGCTAGCCATGGCTCTCTTTCCCAGAAGCAAGCGGCACCTAATTTCATGGCTGCAGTCTCCTTCTGCACTGTAAAAACAAAAACACCCCTTTAGGTGTTTTCGCATGTCTATAACTAACACCCATGCATCCTTGAAAAAAAGTGGCTTCAGTGTGCCAGTTTACCTTCAAAGATGGTGATTCGGTTGGTCATAACACCCTTCAATGGGACCAATGCACTGGGGTGTTTTCATCACCTTTACACCCTATTTGCAGGGTGGGAACACTGGCATGTCACCCTTACACCCCTTGAAAAAAATCATTGCGGATAACCTGTATATATTGCATTCCCTAATTAGGAATTACCTTTGCCACTACACGTTCTTCAATGCTTTTCCTATGTGCACATTTGCAATCAAGCTTAATTGTATACCTGATAACCACCTGTAATGCCAAATGAGCATGTAAAGAGATACTGCATGGCATTAGTTTGACATCTCGAATGGCCCATGTCAGTATGATTGTTTTCTCAAGTTCACAGAGCATGCTACGAAAAAAGGTCACAGCTTCAAACACAGAAGGAAACTGGCAGTATTTTATTCCGCATAGAAGGGTCAGGGTTCGGACTAGTGGGTGCTCGGGTGCTAGTGGGGGGGAGGGGGTCATGGGGGGTACTTGTGTTTTGTTTCTTCATTGATGCGCGCTATGGAACCTCATTTATTTAACAATACGGCCGCTCTCAACCGAGAGCCTAGCAGGCGGGCAAAACATACATGTTATGCACACAAATACCTAAAAAAATGAAAGAAGCGAAACAGTTCCAACAAATGCAGAAAACAAAGTATACAATTTTTTTTGAAAAACATATCCGAACAATGCACACAACAGCATGGTGACATTTCTTAAAAAACAACAAAAATTTTAGTCGTATGCAGCAATAATTGGAGTACACAATAATAATTCTAAGCTTTGTCAATGTCAACGCGTGCACTTGCATAAAATTCGGCCTTGTGCGATGAAATAAAGCGTCGTGCAGCGCATCTTGACTTCGACACACATACGCCCAAAAAGAGGTGCTCTATAAAGCAGCAAAAATTATCGGACACGTTGTCATATCACAGATTGAACAGCCAAAATCGACCCCTTTTTGGAACAATACCCTACGTAGAGTCGATGACTCTAAGAAGCTTCTGATGCTCAATGAAGAAGAAATGCTCTTCAGCTTCTTTGATGCTGCTCCCAGTATATCCGACGCACGGCGTGGCAGGCTTTTCTTCCTGTTCCTTGATAAAAATGTGAAAGAAGTGCATAAGAGAGCAGCTGTATAAATGTGCATTGCGCCTGAGAAAATTCAAATATTTTCTACTCTATATTTAGAATACAGCAATGCCCTTTTAGTGTACAGCAGTGTGCTGGAAAAGGGCCCCATCGGAAACCACTGGTGGTTATCTCACAATTAACAATGCAGAGTATACTGTTATGGTTGATTCAGGAGGCACAAAGCTGGCAGTGTTTGCTCAAGTCATAAATGAGAGCACGTAAGGTCAACCCATTTTTATTCTTGCAGCATACTGTGGCATGGTATTTTCAGATTAATCAAGCTATTTTGTTGAATAAAAATGGCTCATTCATCAAAAGCACCTGGGTTAGAGAACTTCCATGCTGCCCAACAAACTTTTCATTTCACATGAACTGGAATGTTTACTGTGATAGTTAAAAATGTAAATAACCAATAGCTTGTTAAAGTATGTAGAAGGAAAAAATGCCAGCTGGATTTCTATCACTCCTAACAGCATTCGAATGATTTCAACCAGAAAAAATTGTTTCAAAAATGGAAACAAATTAAAAAAAAAACTGGTAATGCAGGCCAAAAGGCAAAACTACTGCGTTGTATTTTACATAATGGTTTAACAGAATTTGTAAATTGAACTACCCTATTACTGAAGCCACCACCTTCCAGTGCGAAACCAATTCTTTTTCACACATTTCTGTTGGGTACGCTGGTGGTCTGCAAGATTCAGCGAAGCTGTGACGTGAACACACTGGTTGCACTTGTATGATAGGAGAAAATACTGACATTTACTTTACAACAATGCAGGTGCATTGCTGGTATCCCACAATGCACTGATGCAAGTGCTGAATGGATGCTGGGGCTGCACTGGTCCCAGTATCATTTTCGAAATAGGCAGAGAAATGGGGCAATTGAATAACAGTGCCCCAGTAAGCACTGCTTTTTCTGGAACTGAATTTGCACTTAAATATAAAATTAAGGCAGTTTCTTTTTTCTAGCATTAATGGGAGTGCATCTTTCTTAAGCAACCATAATTGGTGCAGTTCTGATCCTCACTTTACCCACTGCTGAATATCTTGCAACTGAAAATAAAATTAGTTATAGGCTACCTTCAAAATTTGTAATGATATGTTGACAGCACTAGAACACGGTGTTTACTACTAAACTATTAACAGCTGGCTCAATTGAAGGCTTCACACAAGGCCTACAGCATACCCTGCACTGGCCAAGTAGCTACTGCAGAACCAAACAAAAAAACGTGGAAAGAGCATACTTAGTGATGGGGCACGACAAAAAAAAAGTGCATGTAATACATAACACATAATGCATTTTTGAACTTTTGCGCTTCTTGTGCTAAGTATGAACCAGCCAAGCCCTAGGTCATCGCAATGCTTCCTGAAGTGTTTACATTTAAGGCTTCGTAACAAGGAAAAAGTGTTCTCGCTGCTCTATGTAGCAGTTCTGAAACTTCATCACACATTATTCATTGAAAGTATACACTGGAGCTTTGAGTTGAGCGACAATTACATGTGCAACAGCACAGCATTACCAAACAACCAAACAGCAGAAGCTCCAAAAAATGTCAACACCGAAGCATGGCATGTTAAAACATTTTCCATGCATAGCACATTGTATGCATAGACATCCAGAACATCAGTGGTGAGCCTCAAGAGGCAGCAGAAAGCTCAAGTGTTCAAGAAGTTGTAATCGTTATAGCGGCAGACAGTCTGAGCACTTTGAAATACTAAAGGTTCGAATACTAAAAATATGTTGACTAACTTGAAATGCAAAAACAACAATTTGGATTTATTGAGAATGTTTACTATAAATGAGAATGTCTCTATGACAGTGTCACATGGTTAATGCATGAAATGCTAGCATCTGTAGTTGAAGGCATTACATTTATACAGCATGACCCTTGAAACATAGCAGTATTTTCTCCAAACCAATGTGGTAAACCTAATCTCAGAAGCATTAAAATTATTACATCATTTCAAACTTGGCTAGCAAATTACAGCATTTTTTTAAAACCACTATTAAAATGCATCACCCACCTTCAGAAGCCTGTAGGATAAGACAATGCAGCAAATTATTCTTTTGAAGCAGTCTCAGATTTATATATTCCACACATTAAGAACATGTTAAGTACTAGCATGCATGAGCAGGTTGAGAGACCCCTTGGAAGCAAATGCTAAACCCCACCAAGCTGTCTGCAAGAGCCATCTGATAAAGTACTGCTGGTCCACTGCAGCAGAGTGCTTAGTCAAATGGCACACTGCACCAATCTTGACATTACCAGTGGTTCATCGGGTGACTCTTGTATGCAATACGACGTGGTAAGCATGGGATGGCAGGGGTCTCTTACAAGTGCTTTTGATTGTACTTACAGTGCAAATAATCCTTTCACAGGAAAGAATTCAGAGTTGTGGTGAAAACCTGTGTAGTATTTCTATTTGAATTATGAATCGCTAATGCATATTACAAGTTAGACTGCAAGCCATTTTAGAAACAAAGAAAATTCGCTAATAATGTCCGTTTCAAGTAGGCTTCCTGAATATTCAAATGAGAAAGAGAAAACTTACAAATGATACAAACATAACATCCAGAGCTCCCGGCTGGTTCCCAATGTTTGCCAAGAGTTGGAGAATGCATACTGTCTGTACATCTACAATAAAGAGAGAGCCGAGCTTTGAGGCGATAATTTATTGTCTAATTTAGGAAAGCAAATAAACAAAATTGAAAACATGTAGAGGCACGCAAACTGAAAGCCAAGCATCTTACAGCAAAAATTAGCAAAGCTTGTGAAGATTTGAATTAGGTATCAAATAATTCTCTGCTACTAGTTGAACAGATTCGAAAAGGCTGCACCATTACAATGGAGAAGAACAATAGGTAATTTAAATTTAGCTAATGCGAAAATTTTACATATGAGGAAATGCACAGGCTAGTTATGGTTTTATTATTCTTTCTGATGCTTAGCCATGGTTTTAGTATATCTATAAGGCAATGCAAAATGGCAAAAATGTAAGCATTTAGTGAAAAACTGCCAACAAGATAGCACATGCAGCAAACAGAACAAAACAGCTTAATACCTACGCTTCTTCCCCTTTCACGTATTCCCTCAGAACATACTTCGAGCACCCGGGCACTGTCCTTTTTTCTTGCACGAATGGTGTCCTTCAAAACCAAGACAAGTGACTTGTTAAGGCCAATTTCAACTGCCTCTTTGCCGTCTTTCTTGATCAGCATGTTGAAGTCATGTAAGAACTACAAGTTTGTGTGAATAGTAGCCATAAAGAATTCATTTTACTGAATGCTTTAAGTAACTGAATATTAAAAATCATTGTACAAAAGCTAAGGCAATTGATGCCTTTGTACATATCTGAAAAAAGAAACTGGCATTAGCAAACAGCAAATACAAATATTTACTAAGGTTAGAAAACTGCAAAAACCATCAGTATATGGCCACTCATTAACAGACTGCAAGCAATATTAAGGAAGGTCTAATATAAAAAATAACAAAGCAAAAATTATGATCCTCCTCCCCTCAACTTGGCACACGGCTGAATGGCAATAAATTATGTAATATATCTCAAAACTAAGGGTCCACGCTCAACTTTAAAAAGTAGGCTTCAATTCTTAGAGACAATCTATAGACATGCATCGTTAGCATATGAAAGTCAAATTGTTTTCTGGGCCGTTTAAATCAGTAAACTGATTTCAACACATACATTACAATTTTTTTTAATAAGTAAGTCACAAATTTGCCCGCAATATGCGCACTGTGATGAGAAAAGCATGTAAACATATGCGACTAAGGCTATGATAACCGCTTCATATGTACATTTAAGCAAAAGACAAAAAAAAAAGTAAACATCTGGTCAGAATCAAACTCTGTAATAGCAACATCCGGTACAATTTTTGGCCACAGAATTCAAGCTGTCGACCTCTACCTAAATGCTGAGGCATCAATATCAAATATCCATTTATTCTAGTCTAAAGACACTACAAAAATCAAGTAATGCGGTCAAACAGCTATGTTGAAATGTGACCACAAAAATAATGAAAACTGGATGGTTTGAACCACATCAGCTGACTTAGCACGTGTACAAGTGCATTAACTGAAGTATTGCTGAAAATAAAATACGTAGCTAAATGATTCTTCGAGAGCGAAAGTAAACGCCATAACAAAAGCAGCATAATAAAATGCAACTTCACACTCCATGCAACCGCAAAAATATGGTCCCCGTAAAATGCAAAATGCTCCCATTGTGATTAAAAAAGGCAAATCCAGACGCGGGGAAGGTAACATAGGCTGATGATAGCGGCATATAGTTTACGCAGTTTGGAATAAACTATTATGCAACCAGGCCGGCCGACCGGCGCACTTCGATGCCGAGAGCACGAGCGCAGAGGCGAGCCGCGCTGAACGGCCGCCGAGAACGAACATAGCCTTCTCGAACAAAAAGTGTAAACAGAAGGGCTGCGGGAGGACGCTCACGGCGCGCGCCTCTGCTCCAAGTAAAGAAAAAACAAAAGGGGGGGGGGGGGGGCGCAGCGCTCCGAGTGAAAGGAGATGACGAAGCATGAAGGAGGGTTTAGGTGAGCGATCGCGAAGTGTAAGAGATAAGGGAGGAGGGGGGAGTCGAGAGTGCTAGGAGAATTAAGGTAGTACACCAACATGACCTTGCCGCACGAACGGAAACGGTAGCACAAAACCGAGTCGTTGCGAACTGAGCGCAAGTATCAAACTGTCAAGAAACGAAAATCGTTTCGTGAACATCCTGCGCGTACAAAATGCAAAGAAACGTAGCACATACATTATTTCTGTTCGAGAAAGTTGAGACTGATGTTCTTGCGCGAAATCTGCGTAACTCGCCGCGACATCTACCACATGCGCGATGTCATTTTGGCAGCCAGGTGAAAACAAGCGCGTGTCCCACGTTTTCATTTCAGCACATTCTGGGGCGTTCCAGCACAAAAAGACACAGAATGCAGCAAACCGGAAGGACACTGTTCCCACAAAGCGCAATATGCGTGAGAATATGCTTACCTTTACAGGCGATTGCGTCAGCCGCGCAGTACGCTGTCCGCCTTCGTATCACCGGCACCGAACCAACCAGTGCGATTTCAGCGCGAGTGCAATGTAGTCGGCGCATATACCTCTTAGTCACGCACAAAAAAAAATCGTCCATGCCTTCTTCTTTCAAACATCTCAAACATAACATGGTGCAACAGTCGTTCCGCCTGAGCAAAGCAAAAAGAAGCCTGGACACTTGCCGACACGATAAATGCCCGTTTGCGTTAAATACCACATGTAGAAGGCACTTCACAAGCGTACACACTTCTGTAACGCATATGCATGGGAAATACAACACATTTCACGAGGGTAAACAATCGAAGAAGCACATTCAGCATTCGCCGAAACGTGGTCGAAACGCACCCCACAATACTAACGGCCGAAATTTGAAAAGAGCGTTGTAGCTACCGGCGGCCTCCTGGCGGTGAAATTTTGTTTCAGAGTCTGTTTCATTCTTAGAAAGCACTCGTGTGTAATCTTAATTTTAGCGTTACTTTTGGTGCTTTATTTAGGTTTTAAGTTATATTAGCAGCGCCGCTTCTGTATAAAAAGCTACAAAGTTACGCAGCCATATACCCCAGCATGTTAGGTGATGTTGCTTGCCCGTAACACCCTAACTCCAACCAAAGCACCCCTTTGGTATGCAAGAGGTGATTTGCAATGTAGGTGTTCGTGCCATTGCCTCAGGGTGTAAGGGTGTTTTGAATCAGACAACTGCCCAAAAAGGTGTTTTTGTTTTTACAGTGCGGGGTAATCTTGGAGCCCAAGAGGAGAAAATTTGTCACAGCTTGGTGGCGCTGCGATCGCCGTAGCGAACGGACGCGTTCACGTCGGCTCCGTCATTTATTATTATTTTCGCAGTGCTAATTTGCGCGAATAGAAGTTTTCTCTATCTCGATGTATTCCTGAAGTCGAAAAGCACCGACGGATATTGAAAGTTCCCAAAGGTACGCCTTTTCTTCGATTTACCAAACAGTTTTCATCACCGCCGTGCGGGGGGCGTCCCGCTAGGTGTGTTCCGCTAGCGATAGGCCTCGTCGCTGTCGCGGCTGCCGCGGCTCGCCGCCTCGGCGGCAGCCACTCAGCCCCGAGATGGAGGAAACGTCCGTTCTGGCAACATCTCCGACTCTCCAATGACCGTTCAAGTTCAAGGCGAAGAAATTTCACCCGAGGAATTCCACCGCGGCCATGGATGGACGCTCGCAAGGGAACGCATGTCAAGACTCCGTCAACGAAAACTCGACGCGAAGCTCGCCGGCACCGACAACCAAGTAAGCAAGAAAGCGAAAGGAAATAAGAACGTTAGAGCCTCGGCCATCAAGGCAGCGAGAATGCCAGCGATGCCTCTGGAGGAAAACAAGATCGTAATCAGACCGCGAGGGGGACTCGACATCACCAAGATCGGCACTACGGCCGTCGTTGCGGCCATTCTCGCCGCGGCCAAGATCACGAACGAAGAGAACGCATCGGACACGATCTGCCCGAACGCGCAACGAAATATAATGGTAATCAGCACGCCCAAGGAAGAAAACGCTGTCCGCCACGCAAGAATTCAAACTATATACATTCAAGACAACACCTTCGCAGTCAGCGCGTACCGCACGGTGCCGTACGACACCGTGAAGGGCATCATCCGAGGCATCCCTGTCGACGAGAAAGTCGAAGATCTCGACAGCAACATTGTAATTGACAGAAACACACTCGCCGTAGGCGCCAAAAGAATCGGCAACACGACCACGATCATAGTAGCCTTCAGAGGACCCAAGGTACCGACCTTTGTCCGATATGGTGTCACGCTCATACCGTGCCATCTGTACAGAAAGCAAATTGACATCTCCCACCAGTGTGGTCGGGTCGGGCATCGCAAGGAGGTGTGCCCGACGCCCACCAACCGGATCTGCAGGGCCTGCGGCCAAGCGAACCCAAAAGAAGAACACAAATGTACACCCAAATGCAAACTTGGCGGCGGCGCACACCCGACCGCCGACAGAGAATGTAAAGCCAGATACAAGGTTATCTACGTCGTTCGCAAGCGTCAGTGGGAGCGCCAAAAGGTCAGCCATCAGCTGACGTCGGAGAGCGATTTCCCACCACTTGACAAGCCTGCTGCCCATAAGTCAAGAACGCCATCGAGAGACCGCGCGCAGTCGAGAAATAGCAGCTGCAGGAGCCAGAGCAGAGACGCGCGAAAAACGAAAACCCGAGGATCACCGTCGCGTGAGAGAGTCGGTTGGGGCAACGCCGCCCTAGGTATCATGAAGACCAATCCGAGCTACAATGCCACGACAGAAGACAACGCTTCAACCAAGGAACGAGAGATCAACGAGGCCCTAAAAAAGGAGAACGCGACCCTGCGAGCCACCATAAAAACCTCACCAGGAAATCGCGGAGACCCGGAACGCCCTCCGCAACGTCGAACAGCAAAGATCCAGCCCGAGCGGCAACAGCAAGGCCGAAGAAGCTACGGCCGACGCAGACAAGGAGCCGGCAACGAAGAAGAGGGCCGTCGAATCACGCAAGACCAAGAACAACATGAGCAACTGCAGCACCGACAGCAGCAACAACAACGTCGAGGCCAAACTCAACAGCCTCGAGGATATGATCAAATCGATGAAGCAAGACATCGAAGCCTTCCAAACGGAGAACGTCAATAGACTCAACAATCTGGAAAGAAGCGTGCAACTAATACTAAGCAACCCAACGTTCGCGCCAGAACAGCATCAAGTAAACCAAGCGCAGCAACACGGAGAATTCCGAATAGGGCAATCATGGCCTCCAACTCCACAGGCATAATAGTGTGGCAGTGGAACTGCCGCGGCTTCATCAAGAGGGCAGTCGTCTAGCAGTACATCGAGCACGCGGCTCGTAAGCCCGACGTGCTCCTCCTCCAAGAAACACTAACGGACAAGCCGTCCCTCCCCGGCTACAGGGTGTACGCGGGCCCGCCCGACGGCAGAGGCCTGTTCACCCTGGTCAGGAAGGGACTCACCTTTGTCGAACACCGGCTAAGCAATGTCAGGATTCAACACACGCTCACCGAACTCATACCGACCAAGCAAAGAAAAAACAGCATCTTCATTTTGAACATCAGCAGTAACCCATCGCGGAGACTCCAGCGGTTCAAAGTCATTCGTAACAAGGCAAGCACGACGGTCGGCCAGAGCACGCTGATCGCATGCAGCTACTTTAATGCGATGGATCCGGCGTGGGGCTACGTAAAGAGCAATGCGAAAGGCAGAAACCTATCCCAAGACGCGGCAGAACTCGACTATACCCCCATAACCGACCCGGCTTACCCAACGAGAATTGGCACTTCCGTGTCCCGAGATATCAGCGCCGACCTCACGTTCGTCAAGAACAACGAACCGATCACGATCACGTGGAGGAACACAGGGGTGGACCTAGGTAGCGACCACATGATATGGGAAATCGTCATACTGGAGCAGAGCAGTACCAAAGTCAGGAAACATACGTGGATCGATTGGTCCGCTTTCAGAGATAACAGAAATCAGGAAGCGGAAGAGACCGAAATCGACGACATCGACGCGTGGACCAACAAGATCCTCCAAGATGTTCGAAACTCAACCAAAGACATAGTAACAGACCTCGAAAAGAACAGAATGGATAGCCGACTGGCCCACCTTATCGAAGCCAAGCAGTCCATTCTCAACAGATGGAAACAACAATGCCTTAATAGTAGGCTACGAAAGAAAGTCGCAGAATTCAACAGAGCAATCGAGGACCACTGTCGCACGCTGTGTGCGCAACAGTGGAACGAGATATGCAACGCTGCCGACGGCCAGATGCACAACGGGAAAACATGGAACTTGCTGAAGCATCTGCTCGACAAAACCAAGACTGAGTCACACCAAAGGGACTGACTGGCGAAACTCATCCATCGAGAAGTCAAAGTCACTAAACACGGCGCCGATAAGGTGACGAAACGCGTCAGCGACAGATACCTGCCGACTGCGCCCACGGAGTGCCATGGGCCGTACGGGGGGCTGCCCAACGCCCGTCTCGACAGAGATATAGACGTAGAAGAAGTTCGCACGGCACTGCAGGACCTCAACAGCAGGTCGGCGGCCGGGCTGGACCGCATCACCAACAAGGCGCTTAAAAACCTCGACGACGAATCCATAGAAAGCCTCACGAGCTATTAAAACAAATGTTGGAAAACGGGAACGCTGCCGACGCAGTGGAAGATGGCCAAGATCATCTTGATCCCCCAAGCCGGGCAAGCCATCCGACACGGATAACCTCCGACCCATATCGCACATCTTGCGTGGGCAAGGTGTTGGAGCACGTCCTGCTCAACAGGTGGCAAGAATACCTCGAGGAAGAAGATCTCTACCCGGAAACGATCATTGGCTTCAAGCAGCATTTAAGTACCCAAGACGCCATGATACAACTCAAGCACCAAATCATCGACGGCTACACTGGCGACTACAAAGCAGTACTAGGACTCGACCTGCAGAGCGCCTTCGACAAGGTGAAGCACTCAGCGATCCTATCCCAAGTCTCGAAACTCAACATGGGAGAGGGATCATACAATTACATCAAAGATTTCCACACGGACAGAACGGCCGAGCTCAGAGCGGGGGACCTCCAAGTACAGGAGAAGCTGGGAAGCACAGCCACACCTCAGGGATCGGTCATCTCGCCGGTGCTTTTCAATCTCGTGATGATAGGAGTGGCCGAAAGGCTCATGAACATCAAGGAAGTCCGACATACGATATACGCGGACGACATAACGCTGTGGGTGGAAGGGGGCAGCGATGCCCACATCGAATGAACCCTACAGGCGGCCGTTGATGCGATCGAAGACCAACTCGACGGAACGGGGCTCAGATGCTCGCCGAGCAAGTCGGAGCTCCTCGTCTATCCACCCGTCAAGCGCCGCAAACCCAAGAGCAGCCCGAGAGAGTACGAGGCAATCAAAGTCAAGACCAGAGAGGGAAACGCGACCCCAAGAGTCAACAAGATCAGAGTGTTGGGGATGACGATCGAGACGCACGGCAGAAACGGTGAGACCGTCACCCGGCTCATTGCGAAAGCGGCGAACGCCACGAGACTACTCAAACGAGTCACGAAGAAGAAAGGTGGCGGCTGCGTTTCGATGGAGGCGAAACGAAGAGGCGTCGTGTGCTGTGCGATGTCAGCGCACGTTAAAGATCCCCAGGTGGTCGAAATTACTCCGTAGCCCTCCACTACGGCTCCTCTTTCTCTCTTTCCACTTTCATTCCCACCCTCCTCCCTTCCCTTACGGCGCGGTTCGGGTGTCCACAGAGCAAGTGTGACAGTTACTGCGCCTTTCCCTTCCTGTGAACCAATTTATAAGAAGAAAGGCGGAATGAGGGAAGAGAGCCTGATCAGACTGATCCACTCGTTCATCAATAAGTCATGTAGCGTACGTGGCGGCTTACCACAAGTGGAACAAGAGCGAGAGAAACAAGATAGATATACTCATCCGTAGAGCCTACAAGACGGCACTGGGACTGTTAGAAACAACAAGCACCAAACGCCTCCTGCAGCTAGGGGTGCACAAAACACTGGAGGAGATAGCGGAGGCCCAACGTGCCGCACAGCTCGAAAGACTGTCTACGACCAAGGCCGGCCGGAAAATCCTGGACAACCTGGGAATTGGATATCAAGGCGGCTGCGTTTCGATGGAGGCGAAACGAGGAGGCGTCCGTGTGCTGTACGATGTCAGCGCACGTTAAAGATTCCCAGGTGGTCGAAATTACTCTGTAGGCCTCCACTACGGCTTCTCTTTCTCTCTTTCCACTTTAACTCCCACCTTCCTCCCTTCCCTTACGGTGCGATTCAGGTGTCCACAGACACAAGTGTGACAGATAGTGCGCCTTTCTCTTCCTGTGAACGAATTATTATTATTAAAGGCAGGGAGCAGACGCAGCTCCCCGTCCCCGATGACATCAGGCGCAACATCAGAGTGGACTCGGTACCGAAGAACATGCACCCGGAGTATAACAAAGGGAGGAGAGAAGCGAGAGCCAATGCGCTGATAGACCAGCACGCGGCCGACACACACGCACGCTAAGTTGACGCGGCTGAGTATGCCAAGATACACGGGTTGACGACGGTCGTCGTCGACGCGACCGAGACCGTTCGCACCACCGCCAGCACGAGCTGCACCAAAGCAGAGCAAGCGGAGGAGGTGTCCATCGCCGACCGCGACTGCCACACAGTGCTATGCGACTCGAGGCAGGTGGTGAGAAATTACGCCAAAGGCAGGATAGCGAAAGAAGCTGTGCGCATACTGCAGGCAACCAAAAACGACGATGGCAGCAGGCAAGTGAGAATCCAGTGGTTCCCGGCGTACGCGGCCGAGGCGTCGGACCGCCACGCCAACCACAAAGAGACGGCACACGCCGAGGCGCGCACGCTAACGGACCGCGCCTCGGTCGACTGGTCGCTGTTGTTCAGCACCAAAGACCGAATGACCGACTACAACGAAATAACCAAGGTGTTCCGCCTAGCTCGCAGAACTCTTCCACCCCCTTGCACGGGGCTCAGTCGAGAGCAAGCCGTTTTATTCAGACAGCTACCGACGGGCTCACTCCCCAGTCCATCGCTGATGCATAGAATGTATCCAGAGACGCACCCGACAGACAAATGCAGAGTCTGCAGAACGGAGACGGC
>JAJIZL010034740.1:22218-55099 GCA_023969395.1 Amblyomma maculatum | reverse complement strand
TTCCTGTGATCCAATTATTATTATTATTATTATTATTATTATTATTATTATTATTATTATTATTATTATTATTATTATTATTATTCCTACAGTCGCCACCAACCGAAGGCCCCTAGGATTCGACGCTCGGCTTGGTTTCCTGCAAGCTGAGGCTTACTTGCGCCACTTTAAGCTGATTGTGTCAACATTCCGGCTTTTACACCCCGCCTTACTTTCCATTAAAGCTTGCTTGCCCTGAAAATAAATACTCCTCTTTACCTGACTGTCTTATACCATATTATTTAACAAGTCTAGAGAATGGAAAGGTTTGCCACGAAAATGCACTCACTTGTGCACTCTTTGCCTCCAAGTGTAGGCATAGAGTTGAGGACAGGAAGTTGCGACAGGCCCTCGATCCGCCACTAATGAGCGTTTAAAGCGGAATCCAGCTAATCTGTAGACAAATAGTGATCAAGCCCTGATATTCTTATTTTCATGTTACATTGATGATGATAAGCGGCACTGGCGTCTTGTATTACCGAGTCTGCCATGCTCGCAACGAGGGAGTGGTACGCGCAGTGTGGACTCGTGCGCATTTGTCTCGGCATTTTATTGTCTAGTTTCGCGTATTCAGAGTTGTCTACATGCACTGATTGCCTTTGTACAAACTTTGGGCAAGGCAGAAGTCGCAACGTCCGGCGTAGCGCGCCTACAGATTTCTTGCAAAACGGCTGTGGCTGAGAAAGTTTTCTACAACTAGAAACTGATAACGTCATCAAAGTTCTGTAACGTAGAAAGCCTTTAAAAAGTAGTTTGTCTTAAGTGAAAATATCAATAAATAGGGAAAATGCAGAAGGGTCCATCAAGGGCTCTTTATCTGGTGAAATATCTGGTGGTGGCAACAGACTCTGAGAAGACGACGCTGAGTGTCGTGAAATCTGTGCCCTCATCAACGTTAGCTGTGCGGAGAGCTTTCAGACTGCAGATCTTCTACGTAACAATATGAAAGCACGTTGACCTACAAGAGCCCCCAGGGTCTAGCATTATCCCTAATTAAATGAATTAGCTCAACTATTTAGCCTTTGTGATGCCTGCAAATATAAATATTTTCTTATCAGCCTTTTTACCAGCCTTACTTAGCCTTACTTACTTCTTTTTATCAGCCATATCAGCAATCATTTCATTTTTACATCGGTAATTATCCCCATCATTACCAATCACTCCCTTATCTATAACTTCCCAATGTTTTGACGTTAGTTGATTGCCAAATATACTGGTGTAAATTCCCATTCAGCAGCCTTGTCAGCCATGACGCATTATCATGGCTAATATAGTAATCTGTAAAATACATTATTATGACTTACCCCGTTGTGAGTAGTGACCTACCGTTAAACAGGTGGTGATCATTTTTTTCACTTCTTGTCCATGCAACCGATGAGCCAACAAGTGTTTTCGTGTAACTATGTTGGTTCGCACCGTATACGAATCTTATCACCATTTCCTGCCTTTTTCTCAAATGACATTACGGGCAATCCTCAGATAACATACATTCTAACGTCCGAATGTTTGCAGATCACTGCGTTATTTACCACCCTATAATTATGTGCAATGACCCCCGAAATGTTCAACTGGACATTGAAAACGTAACAACCTGTTGTATGGTTAACATTGTGAAATGCAAAAAAACATCACTAATGTCTTTCCAGCGTCGTCGCTCCGTGCCATCATCAAAATATTTCATCTCCAACACTGAAATCGTTGCTGTATGAACATATATTATCTAGGCATTTATTTAACAGTGACATTATAACACAGGTAACAAACGGAACTAATGGCGTACTCTGCTATATACGGCGAGCACTGCGCACAACGTTCCCATCAGTTAAGTCATTAGCTTATCTAACATTTACTCGTCCCAAATTAGAATACGCATAGGCTGTTTGGGATCCTTACCAAAATAACCTGTCTAATGCACTAGAAGCAACATTAAAGTGCGCGGCAATATTCATTTACTCGGCTTATTCCTATCATGTAAGTGTCACCGAAATAAAACCAAATGATCAACTTACCAGCTTAGCAGACGGGTGCAAAATGGCTAGACTGGGCCTTTTTCACAAGTTTACCACCACCCCCTTCTCAGGTATGTCATCAGCCCTGCACACAATACCTCGAGCCGCACGCACCTTGAAATAACATTTAACCCTCCCCCTGCCCGAACATCTAGGCATCTATCACCTTTCTTTAACGAGAGTAGAAAACAGGGCAAGTTGGTAAGTATTCATCTTGTTGTGGCACCACAGGGACGAGAATAGATACAGAGAAAGACAGACCGAGTGCTCACTATCAACTGTGAAAATTTATTGGGACATGTAATATATATGAAAAAAAAACAAAAGAATACACAAAGAAACAAAAGGCAAAACATGTGCACTCCGGCCCCTGGTTACAAGGCTCATATAAAAAAAAGACCTGGTGTCAAACCGTATCACCGTCATAAATGTTTGAGATAGTCAAATTCAGCATCAAGCAGCAATAACGACGGCGCGCTTACACATTTGTCGGATGACTCTTTTATTTTAAACGCCTCCACAATTTCTCGGGCTGCCTTGTCTTTATGTTTCCAGATAACGCGTGATTCATGGAATAGCGGTGTGCAATCATGACCCTTAACATGCTTGGAAAAGTGTGTCCTCGACCCACCTTCGACCCACCTTCGAGTGACCTGGCATGCTCACGTAGGCGCACATTATTACTGCGCCCCATCTGACCCGTATAGTGCAGGTCGCAGGAAAACGGAATGGTGTAAACCACCTCGCAGGCGCACTCCACCCACGGATCCGAGTGCTAACACCACATCTATTCATATTCACCTGCGGAGTGTCTCTCCGCTTGATAGCAGCACATAATCGACCTAGTATATTTCTAGACGAAAACACCAGGTTCACGTCATAAAGTCGAGCCACCTTCTTAAGGCCGTGGGAAACACCGTGGAAGTACGGGATGACGGCGAACTTTTCCTTCTCCTTGCCTCTTTCTTTTTGTATCCTTACTGTCATTAGGCTTAGCTTCAGTCGCTTCAGGATTCTCTGCGCTGCCGCTGCCAACACTGAGTCTGGAAACTCTGCCTTTCTCAGCCTGGTCACCTGATCCGCAATAGCTTTGTTAGTTCGATGGGCACATGGCTTGGTAAGAGCCGAACTCAATGCCTTAGAAGCAAGAGTATCTCTTGCTGGGCTAGTTGGTGTGACATTGTGTTTAACCAAAGGAAAACACAGCGCTAAATGTTACACAGAACACACAGAAAGACGAACGGGACAGCGCCTGTCTCGTTCGTCTTTCGGTATGTTCTGTCTAACATTTAGCGTGGTTTTTTCCTTTGGTTAGGCATTAGAAGCAATGCCGTTCTTAATCAAATTCGAAAGACGTTGAAAAATTTACCAATGGCTTACAAGACCTTGGTGAAAACGACCAGCACACGTGCTGACCTTCGAAAAACACAGATCCAAAAATTAGATTCTCCCGTTATCAGGGGCTTCGCAAGTGAAGTTCAAACCACCACCCCTTTCTTTGAAAGCCTTCAAAACATTGGGGTCACAACAGTCCACAAAAAGAAGAAAATCATTTACGTACCGAAATACTTTCCTGACCATCCCTTCTAAATCATGCTCCAGCCACCTATGAACCGCACACAGAAAAATATCGCTCAAGACGAGGGCAACGCTTGACCCGATACAGATACCAGATTTTTGAATGTACACCTTGTTGTTCATTCAATAAAGGTTGACGGGGAATAAAAAGCCAGCACTTCAAGGAAACTGTCGACCGAAATTCCGCAGCAGGAGATGAAGGCATTCTGATCGTTATGTACAGTGATACATTCCCTGGCATATTTCAAAAGGTTCACGTGCGGCAGTGATTAGAAAAGATCTTCAGCGTCAATACTGAATACTGACTGCCAATGTTGAAAGAGAGCACTTGGTCTGTCTTTCACCATATCTGTCTTCGTCCCTGTGGCGCCACAACAAGATGAACACCTTTCTTCATTTGCACCCGCGGGACTAGAATGACTTGTCAAACACTGTCGTGCTTCATTCTGACCCATCGACATTCAGATCATCCATCGAATAATTTATACACTCGAGAACTACTCCCTTATGTAATACCCCTTAAATGGGGCCTTTGAGTTGGCAATAAATAAATAAAAATGCGGGTATTTGATTGGGCACAATATTCTGTTTATAAAGTGTTTATACTTATATGGTACGCTTTATCCACACAATTCAAGCTGCAGCACTGATGTAGAGGTATAAATCCGCTTCGCGTGCTGAAGGGCCATGGTTCAAATCCCGGTGTTGCGCAATTCCCCACCGAATTTAAAGACGAAGATATCCGCGTATCGTTGTGATTCCATAAAATACGTTCGGGCTGCGATCTATCCTATAACACCTCCGGAAGCGCACTCTCACACCAAATCAAGATATGAACACCCTGGTGTAGCAACTGGCCACCAACTCCAAAGAATACTCTAACAAACCCCCGGCCCTCAGTCCCCAGCGGCTGCGAAGCAACTTACCATGGCGGTGGTCCAACCTGAAACACAGGAAAGGGCGCTAAGAACCTCTTGCTCCCGACAGGATGCCACAGGAAACTGATACTGGCAACGTTTAACGCTAGAAACCTAACTAGGGAGGGTAGTTAGTGTTTTGTCGTGGCCGAAGAAAGACACGAAGGCAGGCAGCCAGGAACGAAAATGAAGTTTTATTCACGAAAACCTCGGCTTATATAGCCCTTGTCTTGCGCATGCGCATAAACTGATATTAGATACCACATTCTTCCCTTCTTGGTGAGAAGAAATGCCATTCAATTTTGCTCTGCTTCTTCCTGCAATCTTCTGTAGTGTATCTGTCGGGGGGTTTTCGCACAGAAGTGCTTTGTCGGAGTAATGGTGCCCATGACTGGTATTGCCTGCAGGATTACGCTCCTCTGCTTCGAGGTTGGACCCGATCGCGTTGAGCTCCGGATTGCCTCCTTCTGCAAATGTTGGTAGGTCGGGTGATGGTCTCGGTGACGGCTCATCGTCAGACTCTGGTGCGGTTTTCCGAGTTTGATCCTTTGGAGAAGGCTGGTTTTGCACCTTGTTTCTACGCTTTGGTAATCTGGAAAAGACCTCTTGAGGATTCATGACAAAGACCTTTTTGAACTTGTGAGCCTCCCAGACCGACATCTTAATTCTCTTGACATGTTAACTGTGTCGCGTTATTGGAGGCTTCATTCCACACTGTAGTTTGTCCTGGCCGTAGGTGGTCAACGTGAGTGAACTGTAGTCGACCTTGAACTCGTATCGTGTATGTGACTGGACGGATAGTTTGTTCGACCGTACCTTCGTGTCATGATATAGGCTCACCTCGCGTGGTCTTCACATATGCTTCATCACCTACGGAAAAGAATTCTACGTTTCCTCTATGGTCGTTCGTTGTTCAGTGTCTCTTCTTAAGCGCTCAGCCATGTCCCCTGCAAAACTTAGTTTTAGAAGATGAATTTATCTGGGCATCAGGAGTTACGCGCCCACAGGTTAGAGCGAGGCTTCAAAGGCGTCAAGTATAGTTGCGGCCAACTTCCACCAGCAGGGTCTACAGATATCAACTGAAAAGTGTTCGCTAGTGGCATTTACACGCAAGAGCATGTCACCTTACACGCGGTTGCACCGGCTTCTATTATTGTTCCAAAAGCCTCATGTATGAAGCTCGTGAACGCCTTGCGAGCAGTGAAGAATGCGTTTCACACACTATGATCCAATTGCCTGAATTATTCATAATGTGGCTGACGACAACAACAGGTACTGGAAGTGTCTCACAGGGGCACTTCTGGCGAACCAAACAGTTCGTGTGTTGCTGCCTCTCAATGATCCATTGACCACGCAAGATAGTGATAAATGTCTTGAAGCTTCATGTGTGTCACCGTTGATTTGAAGCTCCCAGCAATACATTGGTGTATTGTTAATGTACCCCTGATAAAATGGACGACACAATTGGTAGCCAGTTTCTCTGCGAAAGGGTTCAGTGTATTCATGCAAGGTTAATACTACCACTGAACCCAAAGGCACGGCAAAATGCGCAAAATGCATTTTTACCCTATTATATTGTCACGGGTTCTATCGCTGCCCGGACGGCAGTCCAGAAAGACAGGGTAAAATGATGGGGTTGGGGCGCTGAGGCACAGGAGGCAGGAGGCGCTTGACCAGGCAAAAGCAGCGGCGGCTCAGAACCATCTTCGTCTTCTTGCCCCTCCATAACTGACACAGTTAGCGCTGGTTACACTACTCCTCCCCCTGAAAGGCGCATCGTCCCGATGCGCGCTCCAGCGTAACTGAAACGTTAAATCGAGCAGAGCGCAAATTCGTGGCAATACGTGGTAATACGTGGCTCTAGCGTTCAAGGTTAGTTTTGAGGCGAACCACACGCACCACTTCAGGATGAGGGGGCCGACGAGATGTGCTCGGAACAATCGGAATAACCTCGTAATTCACGTCGCTTATACGGCGAACGACCTCGTATGGGCCAAAGTAACGTTTTAGGAGCTTCTCGCTCAGACCGCGACGGCGAACGGGAGTCCACACTCACACTTTATCACCAGGTGCAAAATGAACTTCACGATGCCGGAGGTTGTACCTGCGTGCACCGACGCACTGGCGGTCTTGGATGCGTAGTCATGCCAACTGTCGGGCTTCTTCCGCCTGTTTGGTTAGCAGTTGGACATCGTCGTAAGAGTAGGCCACCGGCTCATGGGGAAGCACGGCGTCAAGCACGGCGGAACGGCGAAAACCGGTTGTTTCCTGAGTTGTGGTGTTATAAGCGAAAGTTACGTAGGAAAGAATGTCGTCCCACGTACGGTGCTCGACGTCCACATACATAGATATCATGTCGGCCATAGTCTTATTAAGGCACTGAGTAAGCCCATTCGTTTGGGGGTGGTATGCGGTAGTTTTGCGGTGATGCGTGTTGCTTAAACGCAAGATCTCTGTCATCAAGAATTCGGGAGCACGGTGACGGAGGACGATGGACTCGACGAAAACCTTGGCTACATCAGCCGCTGTTGCAGAAGATAAAGCTCGCGATTCAGCATACCGTGTGAGGTAATCCGTGGCAACAGGAATCCAGCGGTGTCCCGAGTTGGACGTAGGGAAAGGTTCGAGCTGGTTCATGCCTACCTGCTGGAACGGACTCATAGGCGGCGGGATGGGGAGTCTTACGTCTTTGACATTCGCGGCAGGTCTTGGTATAGTGACGAATAGTCTTAGCATGTTGAGGCCAGGAATACTTATAATGAATTTGTGCGAGTGTTCGGCTGTATCCCAAATGCCCTGAAGTTGAGTCGTCATGACAGGCGTCCATAATTTTATTACGTAGGTCAGCCGGAACAACCAGTAGCCATGACCTCGCACTCGCTGCAGAGCTTTTTTTTGTATTTCACATTGTTGCGAAGACGTAATGCCCGTAGAACGCGCTAGAAGACGCGTGGAATGGTGCCATCTTGACCGTCCAGATGGGCGATTACTTCTCAGAGTTCAGTGTCGTGTCGCTGCCCCGCTGCCATATCGACCGTGCTTATGGTGCCCATAAAAACGTCTTCATACTCATCGTCTTGACCGTCTGATGCTGATTCTATAGGGGCTCTCGAGAGGCCGTCAGCATCTGTGTGCCTGCGACCGGACTTATAAACTATAGTAGCATCGAATTCTTACGATCGAAGGGCCCACTGTGCAAGTCGCCCTGAAGGGTCTCTCAGAGTGCTGAGCCAACGTAGAGAGTGATGGTCGAGAACCACATGAAATGGGCGTCCGTACAAGTAGGGTCTGAACTTATAATTCGCCCCAAAAAACGCGAGGCATTCTTTTTCAGTGGTTGAGTAGTTAGTCTCTGCCTTCGATAATGTTCGACTTGCGTAAGCGATTATACGCTCGGTTCCGTTCTGTTCTTGAATGATCACGGCTCCGCAGCCCTTGTTGCTGCCGTCTGTATGAATTTCAGTCTCGGCGTCCTGGTCAAAGTGCCCGAGTACAGGAGAGGTCTGTAAGATTTGTTTAAGGCGGTCGAATGCACGCTGCTGTTCATCCGACCACTGGAAGGCGACGTTCTCCTTCGTGAGATAAGTAAGTGGTGCAGCGACATGAGAAAAATTGGGAACAAAGCGCCTATAGTAAGCACAGAGGCCCAGAAACCTCCGTACGGCGTTCTTGTCCGATGGTGTAGGAAAGGAGTCTACGGCGTCTGTTTTATCATGCTCTGTACGAACACCCGCGCTACGGACGACGTGGCCAAGAAATTTTAGTTCATCGTAAGCAAACTTGCACTTTTTTGGCTTCAGAGTGAGGCCTGCGCTTCTTATAGTTTCTAGTACTGCTTTCAGGCGAAGAAGATGATCGGAGAACGTGCTTGAGAAGATTACAACATCGTCAAGGTAGACCAAACAAGTTTGCCACTTCAGTCCGGCCAAGACGGTGTCCATAACGCGCTGAAAGGTTGCTGGGGCGGTACAGAGGCCGAGCGGCATCACTTTAAACTCATATAGACCATCCAGGATGATAAAAGCAGTCTTCTCTCGGTCGCGCTCATCAACTTCGAGTTGCCAGTAACCACTTTTCAATCTATGAATGAAAAGTAACCGGCATGTAGTAGATGATCAAGTGCGTCATCATTGCGAGGAAGGGGATAAACATCCTTCTTGGTGACGTTGTTGAGGCGGCGATAGTCAACACAGAATCAAAGAGTGCCATCCTTTTTCTTTACTAGTACCACTTGAGCTGCCCATGGGCTGTGCGAGGGTTAGATTATATCATCGGCCAGCATTTCTTGTCCTTGGTTATGGATAGCTTAACGCTCCTTGAAAGAAACTCGGTAAGGCGACTGACGAACAGGGTGAGCAGCGTCATCGGTAATTATTCTGTGTTTGGCAATGGTTGTCTGGGGACCTCCGCATGACGCAGAGAAGCAGCCTTGGAATTCTGCAAGCAGCGCTATGAAGTTGGCTCTCTCGCTCACAGAGAGATTAGGTGCAATGCTTACACCCAAAGGTGCATTGTTCTCCTGCGAAGAAAAGGTAGAGAAAGCACCTTCGGACAGGGCAACAACTTGAATAGGGGTGGTAATGCTCTCGATGGTACCAAGAGCCGTGACTTTTGTAGGGCGCTGTGGAGTGCCACAAAAGGTGGTGACTAGGACGTGTACGCAGGCAGTATCCAGCTGCGCGAGACCTCGAGCAACGCCAAGACCCAGTTCAAGAAGCAGCTGAGCACTTGCTTCCAGCTGAACTTAACTAGAAGTAACGTGGTCGGACGTGACAGGGAGAAATACGCTAGACTGGGGCGGTAAAGTCATGCGCTCCGCCAAGACGCGTGCCGTGCGAACTTGGGGCTTTGTTTGCGCCGAGGTACATTGAGGTTGACGAAGCGTGAGGCGGCGGTCGGTAAAGTCGATTGCAGCGCTGCAATCACTCGAAACATCCATGCAGTGAATAATGTCTCTGGAAGATTTCGATAGTACAACAAAGGTAACCGGGGACCTGGGACCGTTAATCTCAATACGAGCAGTGCATCTGCCGATTAGTCTCATGAGGTGGCCTCTAGCGGTTCTGATATTGGGGCAATCCCACTGCGTCGTTACTTTGCGAAGTCGGCGGCATAGCTCCCCACTCATAACAGAATTGTCTGCACCGGTGTGAATGAGTGCCGTCACGTCGTATCCGTCGATCACAACATCAAGGTTATTGTACACTGTGCCGCGACGGTCGTCGGAAGCTCCGTCGGGGAGTTCGTCGTTAAGTTCGTCAGAAAGCTCGTCGGAAAGCTCGGCGGGAAGTTCGGCGAGACGTTCGGCGCGAAGTCCATCGGAAAGGTTGTCGGGAAGGTCGTCGGGTTGATCGTCGGTTGGCGTGGAGGAGCGGGCCGAGAAACGTGGAGGCTCTTTAACAGGAACGGGTTCGGCAACGTCACCTCCAGACGTCGCCGGGCTTAGGTTTCCCGACGAGGGGACAGGCTTTCCCGTCGATTGCTGCGAAGGGGAGAATCGTACCGGCGAGACGGTGGCGAGCGAAGGTCGCGACGTGAAGACCGGCCGGGTGGTGGCGAACGGCGCAGGTAATCGCGATGTCACGGGGTTGCTCGCCGAACTCTGGGCGGGGAGCATTCCGCTGGAAACCGCGACGACCAAGCTCGCGGTATGGGGAGCGACGGTAGACGTGGCCTGCTTCTCCGCAGTGGAAGCACAGCGGGCGTTGGTCGGTTGTCCACCACGGGTCGGCCTTGCTCATCTATTACTGCTGCGTACGAAGATCGTACGCAGGGATACGGGGTTGTGTAGGCAAGTACTGACAGCGAACAGGCGGCGGTGGTGGCTGCTGCGGCGGCGGGCGACTAGCAACGGATGCGTACGTCTCAACGGGCTGAGTAGGTGAAGAAGCAACGGAGCACTGTGGATAAAGGGAACATTGTACGTCTTCGCGGACAGCATCCGTGAGGGTGCAGGATGCCGTACCATCAGCAGGTGGAAGCAGCTGCCGTATGTCCTTTCGTACAACTTCGCGGATGATTGGTCTCGCGCAGGTTTGCGGTGTCGAGGGAACCAACCGGAAACCGAGCAGATGAAAGGTTCGAAACGCTGGGACCTCCAGCAAGGCGACGATAATGGTCTGCTCGCGTAACCAAGGCTCGCTCGATGTTCGTCGCTTCATTTACAAATTGTGCCACTGTAGTGGGCGGATCTCGAATAAGCCCGCCGAAAATGTCACTTCTCGCGCCCCGCATGAGTGCACGCACCATTTTTTCCTCGGTGGCCCGGGAGCTAAGTCGTAAGACGTCTTGAACAAAACTTTTCACTGTTTCGCGGGTCGTTGCACTCTTGTTTGCAGAAGGTCTTCTGCTCGCTGTCGCCGATACTGATCGGCGAACGTCCGTCGCAGCTCTTCCTTACAGGTGTCCCAGGATGTAAGAGAGGCCTCGTGGTTTTCGAACCAGTACCGAGCAATAGTGTCCAGGCAGAAATACAATTTCTAAAGAGAGTTTTCGGCATTCCAGCCATTGTGGCGGGCCACACGTTCGTACTGTTCCAGCCAATCCTCTACATCTTCAGAGGCATCGCCATGGAACGTGGCAGCCGTACGAGGAGCCATCGGTAGATACACCACAGACGGTGCGAGAAACGAATCCGTCTATTGATACTGGGTCATGATACTCCGAGCCATAGTAAGTCGTGGAGTGCCGGAGTTCGGCAACAGACCAAATCCAGGAGCAAGCCCTTGAAGTCGCCGGCTGGTACGTATCTCGGCCTCCTCGTCGAAAGGGTGGCGGCTGAGACTTAGGGGCGGACTCAGAGTAGCGGGTGTTGAGGGGCTGTGCTGCATTAACCCCGCGTCTCCACCAGAATGTTACGGGTTCTATCGCTACCCGGACTGCAGTCCAGAAGGACAGGGTCAAAGGATCGGGTTGGGGCGCTGAGACACAGGAGGCAGAGAGCAGGCGCTTGACCAGGCAAAAGCAGCGGCGGCTCAGAACCACGCGCACTCCGCACGATATTCGTCCTCTTCCCCCTCCAGAACTGACGCGGCTTACAATATTTGCCACATTATATTGGGCAGTTAGGAGAATAAACTTTAAGTGCCCTTAGAACATATATTTGTAGTCTACTATTTCGAGTGCTGACAAGACTGAAAAGCTGTGCAAGAGAGCACACCTCCCACGGACGGAACTTTTTCGTTTAGTTTTATATGCATTATCGTATGTCCAATCTGCATATCACACCTTTTGCAGTATTTAAGAATTGATCCACTGTCAAGGATAACCATAACTTGTGCTGCAATAAAACGGGCACGATCAAGCTGTCAGCAGACTGTGTACGCGTGCCTACTAGCAGTTCATTGGATATGAAATCTTGAAGCATGTAGCAAGTTAGTGGATATGGATAACATTTTATGCACAATACCACAAAGTGCAGTGCTTCCAACATGGACAAGAATAAAACAGACATGTGCTGTACCCTTGTAATAGTGTTGATTTGGCACGCATGGTGTAAATGTTTTGTTGCCGAGTGCCTTTGAAGTGCTGTGATTTCTAGAATTACGAACCAACTTGGCCTAATAGCCATGCATACAATACTAGTGATGATGGCCATAATATGTGATCACACACTGCATCGAGGATTAGTCATTTCTAACTACCACACGTTTTAAAAACGAGCGAAAATAAAATATCAAGTGTTTAAATATTTTAATCCTCTTTTATTTTCCACCCCTAGATACACAACCTTAATCCAATTATGATTTATTTTTCTTGACTGTCACAATTCATTAATGAGAATGATTTTTTTTACAGACAGTTATGACCAGAAGTCAAATGCCGGTGTTAAGTAGGCACGATTATGTTCGAATTGTAAAGAAATGCTTGGCATGACGCAGTGCCGTTATTTCACATTGGAGTATTTGCTATATAGGAAAGCTAATGCTGATAAGAGAGTATGATAGTTGATATGTATTACGAGTACCAGCATTCAGAGGCTTACGCAATCTTTCTTGAGCAATACAGAATACAGCCAAGTTGTCATTCACAACGTAGTAACACAGCTTGTAACAGAACAGATGTCATAATATCTTATATAAACTTCGGGGAAGAAACTTCTGGCAAGCCATTTTTCATACAAGTCTTGCTGTGGTAATATATCCTAAAACAATACTAAATTTGCCTCAAATAATCAGAGTAAATTGGTTTTCATTTATAAAGACAACATGTGTAGAAAGTTCAAGTCATTTTGGCGTTGCTTCTGAAAGGGGTGTTCGAACTAACGTTCAGGACCAACCAAGACCGCACGAAATGCAACTGGGCAACGTGCTGTGACGACAAAATAGTGTCGTGTATGTTAGCGCTCCCACCCAATATTACTCGTGGTTACACAACGCTCAGAAGGAGTATTTCAGTGTTTTCTCAGCTGTAGGATACCAGTTATTTTGGCAATTGCAGGTGGGGACTATTCGAAACTAAATGCACCGAACATTTTTGGCCTCTGCTAAAATAATTAAAATAAATATATCAGCGTCGTTTTCCTTTTCTGTTGTTTTTTTTTTACAGTTGCAGTTCAAGTGGGTCACTAACGCAGACAGCAGTCTATACAGCCAGATTCGCTATATCCTGGTCTCCAGCAACCAGTTGTATGAGTTTCGTAGCATCCACTCAGGTCAGGCAGCGGAAACTAAGAAAAGTCTGGCCATACATATTCATAGAGGTAGCGATCAGGACCTCTGCATTCATTGTCGCGACAGCCACCCACTCCACAGCTGTCCACTGGCCGAGGTATAGCTGGAAAAAAATCAAAGGCATCCTTATGTGTGCAAAAGAATGTTTGTTTGAGTGAATTCAAGTTGTCTTACCAAAAGCCTAGGTGAGACATGCTCGGTTAAAGAGAAATTGCTATGCCAGTATATTTTCTGAAAATATTCATCACTCAGATGAATAATCATCAGTCGGATGATTAGCCATATATATCTGGGTGTCTCAGCTAACTTGAACCAAGGGTTACAAAATTATATATTTTAGGTAGGTCAGGAAAACTAGTTGCATACAACTGCGAGCCTCCTTGCACACTACAGACAATTTTTTGTTTCGCAATTACTTAATTGGCTAATTATATTAATTGTGGTCATTTATTTAAATATAGTCTTTAGACCAAAAATGAGAATGGGAAAGTTGGAGAGCGCCTTCAGAAACCCCACTTACTGTAAATGCGATAACGAAATCATCACGTATATATTTTTTTCCGGCCTCAGAAGAAAGCCCGTGAAATACAAATAAAACCACGTGACTAGCTCATTCGCGCGCCACGATTGTGGTGATCTCTATTCATGGTTTGAGTGAACGATATCTGCTACGGCCGTGACCAGATGGTCGCGTTGCAGTGGCAGGCTGAAATGTTGGCGATGGTTGGAGCTCGCTTTGTCGCCACCGAGATATCTCTCTTTCTCTGCTAGTTTAGGCCGGGTATCGCCGTTTATGTAGCAATCATCAGCATGGCGCTGGCAGGCGGTAGCTTACAGCGGACAGTGTTAACTGGACGTAGGGTTGCCTGACATTATCTTTGGCAGGAGCTGCCAACTGTGGCTTCTCATTTCACATGGGAGGGTGATATCAGAATCAGCCTGCTAGGACCCTTGAATTCACGTTATCGCTAGGCTTCGAGGCACGTTCATATAGCTTTGTTAATGCGGGGCTTTATATCTTGGTTGGCAGCTTACGCTTTCGCGTCAAACTCTTGAAGGTGAAGAATAAATGTCCATAATTTGTTTTGAAAGCCAGCGCTGCACAGCAGTCTTCCTTATCAGCCCATTTGCAGTCTTTCAGCTTCATCGGTTATAGTCGCAGATGACAGGAGGCAATCTAAGATGGCAGTTCCAGTTTGCTTTCCTAGACGAGTGTCTGCTGCTTGAGAAGCCTGTGATGCGTGTTGAGGTTAAATTAGAAATTGAAGATTATTTTCTTTCTAAAGAAACAGGGGGCCGAGACAGAAGGCCAATTGGCTTGATGAGGTCCCAACACCTGTAACAGTGCTAGCGGTGCGCAACACTTACTACAAATGCACAGACGTGATAACAATACGGGAAGAAAATGTAAAGGCATGGTTACATTCTGTCCATAAACCCAGCTGGAAAAAGACAGACACTAAATACATACTATTATATATAAAATGTAATACATTATGCGTAATAATTATAATATAGGAATGACAACATTATACAAAGCGCAAATGACAAAATGTAAGACGAAGGATGTTAAAACCATCTGGTAAACGATAATTTGCAAGAAAACAACGTTCGTAGTGGAGATAGGAGAAACTACTGCAGCAACAAAAATTACTAGTTCTAAAACTCGATAATATCCGCTTTTCAAACTTACTTCAAGGTCACATTTACGAACGTCCCCTCACGCGTCACCAGCAGATCCCTAACTAGCCGCCCTCGAAAATGCATCATCGAGTACCAGAGATCCAAAAAACTCTGCAAGCGCCAAACTTCTGCATTTTTCTGCACACCAAGTTTTTTGAATCTTTGGTAGTTGGATGTATTTTCGAGGGGGGCTAGTTAGGAAGTGTCGGTGACACACGAAAGGAAGCTCGTAAACTGACCTTGCAATAAGTTTGACAAGCGAATATCATCTAATTGTATAACTCAGCCATATCAATGCTGAAGTAGATTTCCCTGCCTCCACTAAAAACATTCTATTCTTGCATTTCATCGTTTGCCAATGGTAACAAAGATTATTGTAAGGTTACTCTAAGGAAGAACTCATCCATCGAATTCCCGTTTGCCAAGGCCGATTCGCGACAATTTTGCTCTTCATAAATTACAACCAGGGGCCAAGAAACAGGAGAAGGAATCTGCATTTGACCAGTAATTCCAGAGACCCACACTTTAAGTTCTATGAGGGATCAGCGCTTGTTCACTGCGGCCCGGCGCCAGATCTTTGTTTTCAACGCTACCTGTGTGCACTTCTATCCATGGTGGGCCAATTGTATGCTATAATTATGCATGTTACACCTCGATGTATATATAAACGCGTATACATCCTCCGAAAACAAAGCAGTATTCATCTAAAGCGTACCCCGCCGTAGTGCAAACATTCGACATCCCCATGCTCAAGCTCAAAATGGCTATTGGGATTGAGCTCAAGCGCAGAGTATATATACGTACCAGTCATGAGAGAAGTGCAGAATACCGAAATTATTAGTCGCATATTACTCTGCACAACATTGGTAGCTTGCTCTTTATAGTGTTCCCAGGTCAGTACAGGTCGCAAGTGACTTCAGTAAAAGTAGCCAGCACGACCCGTATAGCTTGCACTGTCATAAAAAGAAGGGTATTGTAGGCACGTTACTATATGTGGATTAAATATTACTAACGTAATGGCACTTCTTTTGAGGTGGCACAGTAGGCACTTGGTGCTGATCGTAATTGCCTAAAATTAAGAAACTTTCTCTGTGCCACTGATTCGGAATCTCAAAATTCTCAATTTGCGCCCGAGTTCGTGTTTAAGTCAAGATCAAAACTCACGTCCGGGGTGTGTGCGTAAATATGATACAGGTACCGTCTACGTTTGTGCCACGCCAATGTGATTTTGCTGGGCGCAGCGAAACCGTGCTCCCTAAGGCCGATGACGTTACCGTAGAAATATGAAAGATACTACTGACACCATTGCAAATGCACTGTGCACCATTGTTCCAGACATATGAAGCGTCTGCTGGCGCTTGTTTGTTATCGAAGAATGAAACGGATTAAGAGCGAATTAACCTACACAAGAACTGGGTAGTACACAGCAAAATCACTCGCCATGTTACTACAGGAAATAGAAGGCGTAAGCGGCTGAGGATGAAGTTGAAGCGTTGCCCTGGAACATGTGCAATATTCCAAAAGAACGTTGCCACAATTTCCGGCATTCATCACCGTCCTATCAAAGTGGATAAATTTCAGTGCGACCAAGCACTGAAGTCGCTGCCTGGCTAATGTGTCTCTCCCGCAACACAGATGGATAACGCTAGTATTTAGTACCAAGGAAATTGAAGGGCTTGTTCAGTGTTGTCACTGATGCAAGGAAATCAGTTTTGATACAAACATTGTTCACTAGTGTACATTAATTTTGAAGGCATTTTTCAACGATCACAAATGTGCAGTTCATTGGCGCCACTCGCGTCAAAAAGAGGAAATGTATTCGTAATTACCCCACCCTGCGGTTTTCTTTTTTGTGCGTGGATTGAAACCCCCAAAACAATTTACGATCTAAAAAAATACTCGTAATAATATGTGCCATCTTTTACAGTGTCCAGAATAAGAAAAATTGTTGGAGTGAGAATGCATCTCATGCGCACTGTTCACCGTTGCTGGTGGATTTACAGATGATAAATGGACGAGGTGACATGCCCTCATTACGTCCGAAAATTACACTGTAAGCGGCTGTCAGTCAGTACCTCGACAGCGGATAAGTTGATATTACACTGATGACAATAAGCCACGGTGGTGCCTTGTATTGCTTACTATGCTATGTTTCAAACGACGAAGTGGCTTGCGGAATGTGTGCTTGTTTGGATTTATGTGGGAATTTTATTGTCTTCTGCTGTCTACCTTTCCGCGCTGGGTTCATTAACTTCCGTCATGTAAACTCGGGCAAAACATTAGCGAACACAAAGCTCAGAACATACTGCATAGCTCGGCTCACTCCTTTGCGTTTTCAACGGAATTGATCGGCTTTAAGCCGCGTTTGCTCAGTTTAAAGCAGAGAGCAGAACTTTTTATTTATTCCAGCGGATGAAGAGGCTCCGGCCCTCCGTCGCTTGGAATGGATGGCGGGTGCCCCGCCTCAGACGCAGGCCGGCAGACGTTGTTGGCCTGCGGCGTCCCAGGCCAGCTGGATGGCGGCTAGCTGGAGCCCAGGGTCCGAGCAGCGCAGCATGGTCTCCCAGAGTTGCGGCGTCAGATTTAGACCCCTCCCGGGAGAAAAGCAGCAGTCCCAGAGGATGTGTTCGAGGGTCCCTCTCGAGTGACAGTTTGAACAGAATTCAGATCTTTCTCCTGGGAGCATATGGCTCATCAGGAGCGGGTGTGGTAATGTCCCAGTCTGAAGGCGACGCCAGGCGACGGCCTGCCTGCAATTTAGGGTAGGGGCTGGCGCAGCAGCCACCCGTCTACTGTGTATAATGCTGCGGAATTTCTGTGTAAGATTTGGCACACACCATGCTCCCCGCTCCAAGCCACCCCTCTCTGCCGCCGGCTCGGTGGTAGAGCCCTCGAGCCATGGCATGGGCGGATTCGTTGCCGGGAACGCCAGTGTGCGATGGAGTCCAAATCAGCTGTATAGTTCGCGAGATTAGTGATTGCTGTAATATTCGAATTGCCTGGGGAGCAATCAACCCACGACTGTAATTTCGTGTGGCACTTTTGCTGTCGCAGATCACGAAAGGCATCTTTGTCTGGGCGCAGGCTAGAGCTACAGCCACTTCCTCAGCTGCCGCAGGAGATCTAGTTTTCAGGGTGACCGCGGTGATCGGTCTACCCGACCCGCTCGATACCGCTGCAACCATAAAGGGGCTTGCCCCTGAGGCAGCATCTACAATGGCTACTTCCTCCGGCGGCAAGCGGCTAAATTTATTACTGAGCATTTGGGCTCTTTTTTCCCGACGCTCCGTATGGTGTTCGGGATGCATGATTTTGGCAGCGGAGGTATCCATAGCCTGTCCCGTACAGCCATGTCTATTTCAGATTTTGTCTGAGCGCCTCCCCAAGTGTCGATGCCCAGTTTTTCTAGAATGGATCTGCCTGCGGCGGTTAGGTGGAGCCGTTCTACCTGTGAAGTGCGCACCGCTTCCGCGATCTCATCCCATGTGTTATGGATGCCCAGTTGCAGGAGGCTAGCGGTGGAAGTACAGCGCGGGAGTTTAAGGGCTCTTTTAATACTTGTGCGGATGAGACTCTCTAATTTCTGTCGTTCTGCTGCCTTAAGGGGTAAGTAAGGCGTAGAATAGCTGATTCGACTAATGATAAATGCCTGGATTACGCGCAGATTTTTTTCCTTTAGTCCTCTGCCTTTACTCGAAACTCGGCGGATGAGGCTAAATGTTTGAGATACATGCCGCTCAAGCCTCTTAATAGTTTCTCCGTTGTAGCCATTATCTTTGAGAAGGAGACCTAATATACGGATCAGCGATACCTGGGGAACTTGATGTCCTTGTACCGAAATCTGTATATCCACTTTACGCTCGTTCCGGATGCACCGTGGATTGTAAATTAAGAATTCTGATTTTTCCGACGAGCATGTAAGTCCACGTTCTGCTACAAACCGCACGATCGTGTCCACCACCTCTTGTAGCGTGTGTTCAATTACGGCATCGCTACTCCGGCTGATCCATAGTGTAATGTCGTCAGCATTAACGCAAATTGAATAAACAGATTGCACTGCAATTTTTCAAGCCTGGGAACTGACCCATGAGAAGGCCACTGCAGTTACTTGTTTCTAATACAGCTGCTTGCACCATAGGGACTGGAACGTTTATTCTGGGGTTCTACAAGGATTAATGGTTGGCGCCTGAGTTCTAGAATTCATTGACTGAGGCTGACCTCTTTGTCCTGTGCACCAGTCATAGCAAGACATGATGATCAGGGCTGGACGCATTGACTGCTAGTCTGCAGATTCGATTATTATAGCTCCAGATAATAATTTTAATAGCTTACTGCGGCATGTCTTACAGAGATGTCATTTTTCGACGCAATATACGGTGTAAGCCATTCGCTTGTGGGAAGAGTATAATGCATATATGATCGATATAATGTTCGAATTAGATGCCGCCATGTTTCATTGACAATTTTTGTTCTGAGCTCGAGGCCTGGCGGATTCTGATTTTCCTACGCAATTTCGGTGTCCCTGGGGCGCTTTCTACAGCAAATTAACTCTAGTGTGTTTCTTGAGCTAGTGGTTCGAATTTAGAAGTGCCTCACATGCGTATCGAGCATATAAGCCAGCAGCGAGAGACTTAGTACACTGCCTGTTAGCCCGGTAAATAAGTTTATTTAATTGGTGCCTTTCTGTCGACATGTCCCACAGTTCTTTTGGAGACAGCATACAACTTCTGAATTTGCACTTCCTACTTTGTGTCAATGAAGAATCAAACTTTAGTAATGTGGCTTCGCGGAAGGATCTATATCATACAATGCAAACATATTTCAATATAGGCCAATCCAAACAACCCTAAGGTGAATACAGTAGGCATCAGCAGTATTTTAAAGGTAATCCGGTTACAGATAGAAGCGGACCTAGACGTTGTTCGCACCTTTCCTAGATTGCTCATTATTCCTACGGAGCGTTCACCCTGACAGCTTGGTGTCCTGCGAAAATCTGGCTGCTTCGTCACTTGGGTAATTATTTTTAAGTTATCTGGATTCGCTTCGGGCACAGGACCGGCCACTATGGCTGCCTTTGCCAATGCCATTCGTGGTACATCGAAGAGTCACTTGTCCAGCGAGATTGGCTCTCGAGCTGGGATCGGGCGACATATTCTAAACAATGTCCATGTGTGTAGTTCGACCTAGATAGCCGACATTGGTTTTAGCGGCTGGCTGCATTCGTTTCAGTCATATGAGGTTAACAAATTACGCCGTTTAATTCAGTATGGTCTGCCCACAAACTTCCAGGTGAATCAATCGAAAGTCATTCATCGATTATATTTGTGAACGAAGGGAATAATTTTGAAACAGCGGTGGTATGCAGTGAACTGTGTGTTAGACACTTCAAAGCCATGCGTTCACAATGGCACCACCTGAACAGTTTTAACGCAGTTTTAATACAAGATTTAACTAATGGACGGAGACTAACCTGGTAGAGCACCTATTGCATTTTGTGCCGTGATAATCTGCATTAGAAAAATGTACATATCAATGTAGCTAACAATTTTACTTGCGTTATGTCAGGGCTAATGAGCGCACTCCTGAGAAAAGTCAACGTTAACGCGCTGATTATTGAATCATTGTGTATTATCTTGATCGTGTTTAGTCAGTACACGAGGTTTCCTTTTAACTTAACACATGGCATAATGAAAAATATCTGGGGCGGCTTAACTCTCACTTCGTGCATAATGCTAAATCATTTGTGCCCGCGTTAGTTTATCTGGTGGTTGCTCTTTTTGGATGCTTACGTTTCGGCATCGCTCTGCGCCTCAACACTGGGCCAACGGCGTCATGCAATTTTAACTACAAACTCCGTTTTTAAGAAAACTGTGCAATCACTAAAACGCCTTTATTAGGTTTGACATGTCGAAACCTTGTGGCGGGCTCTTCGACGTTTGAAGGTGTATGGCGGAGGAGAAAGATGAATTCGGGGCTCCAAAAAGTAGCTTTTTCGATGTTCTCCAGAACTGCTCAATCAGCTGTGGGCCTAACTACTGCTGACGCTACGAGATAAGGTGAGGTAAGCATGGCGCAGTTCTTCTCCGCCTTCTTTTGCGTTAACTCGTCAAAACGTCTGTTTCTTTGCATGCGCATCACCCGCGTGGCTTTGGGGATGCAGTACATTAATAAATTTTAGGGATGTCAGTTAAATCGGACAGTTTGAAATGTCTCCCGTGTTGATGATTAGGTAGCATCCACCGTTAGCAAAGTTAAAACTCGCTAAAGCAGGCGTTGCAAGTAAAATTAAATTGGCAGTGACTACGCTCAGGTATGCCAGGATATTCATAGCATAACCGGCATAAGTTGGCTATGGTTTTGGTTATTCAGCCATGTTTAATTTTTGGTAATGAAAGGCATTACAATGGGTAGGAAGTATAAATTTATACTTCCTAGTTATTGTAATGCCTTTCATTACCAAGCTCTATATTTGACATGACAAGACAAGATGACAAGATGTCTCAAGGAGAAGAGTAAATGTGAAAATAATGATTGGTTTGGTTTGGGACGTTGAACCCCACCAAACCAAATCAATCTTTATTTTCACATTTGCTCTTCTCCTTGCGACGTCTTGTCATCTTGTCGCTGCTCTGTTTCGACGAAGACAATTCGATGATCAGGGAAGTAGCAGGCAGCCGTTTCAATGGCTCTGATGACAGTTGTCCGAGTGAAGAGATTGGGTGTAGTCCACCAATTCAATCCTGTTTCCCCACTGGGTAGTTTGCATACGAGGATGGTCGGCATTGTCTCATTCGAATACGTCTTTAATGATAAGTTCGAGTTTGTCTTGTCTGGTGCATTGTTAAAGTCGCCCGTCACGACGTTACCTTCTTTGGAAACTACATAGCCGGGATTGCATCGTGGCGACAACGTCTATAGTGATCTTGATTGAAGTATATGGTAACACGTACACTCTTTTAACCACCACTCCCCTTTCTTCCATCTGAGCTGCAAAAACTTCACCTTTGCGTACAGATACGGTGGTCATTTGTTTGGCGGCGATTCCTTCCCGAACGTAGATGCAGACTCCAGCGTTCTTGGTAGACTTAATTCGACTGGCGTGAGCAGCTATAAGGCTATGAAAGAGTTTTACGCAGTCATCTGCGTCGAACCTCGGTGACGTAACAGCTTCATAGCCACTTATATTATATGCAGTGGCATGGCACCCCGCTTATAATATGCGACGCATATTAATGTAGGTTTCGGGCCTTCGCGCGACGCCCGGCGGTGGCCACCATTGACCCTGAAGTGGGGTCACGTGACATGACGTCACGTGATGACGTCACACCGGCTGCAGATGGGGCCTCATATCGCGCCGTCGGACGTCGCCCGGCGGAGGCCTCCACGCTTCGGTTCGCGCCGTCGCGCGCGAAGCGGAGGCGGCGCCACCATCGCTGCATCACGTGATATGTGACGTCACGCCAGGGATGAAGCGGCGCGCGCCCGCCGTCGCGTCAGTCTCTGTGCCCGCAACCGCGCCAGCGTCTTTTTGCCGGGCATGTATGCGGTCAAGATGCCTACGACGATTAACCTAAAACCACGTCTGCGTTACTTAGCCCCATCCACACTGAGGCAGCTGCTTAACATGCTTCGCATCCACTGGGCTTAACCTTGATAAGCCTCCAATATTTTTTTCGTCTGATTTCATTTGATGCAATGGTAAACTGAGTAGACTTAACCTCAGGAGTGATGCACAGGGGATGGCCCAAGAATATTTTAGGGAAAGACAACTGTCCGGAGGGACTGTCATATTGAACGCTCAACGGTTTCCTGCCCTCGCCAGGCTCCATGGTTAAGACATCCTCCTCATCGTATATTAAAATGTGTTGATCGAGCGTCAGGGGGTGGCGACATCCATTGGATCGGTTAAGTCAGTCAAATCGGAGCAATGCTCGATGCTCTTCGTCCGGCTCAACGGCCTCGCTATGTAGCCTCTCAAGTTTCGCCTGGTCTATGTTGATACCGTAGTGCTTTTACAGTGGGATATATCTGCAACCCTGCACCCATGAACAGAGTACGTCCCGCGACAGAATGCTCAAGTAAACCGTCTTGGCAAACATCTCTTTACGGTTACCACTTATCCTCTACTACACTGCAAGGTAACTGCTTCAGCATCTCGCATGTCCCTTTATGGCGCATTGTTCATTTCTACAGTTTATCAGATGCCTGATCTGCACAAAGGGGATCCGTGTGCAATCAATCGTTCTGCAAAATCATTCAACACTGGTAGGTGTGGTGGCATAGACGGCTAACGATACCCATAACTCACACTATAATGCGGGATTTTTAGCTTCTGTAGACGGTCTTGAACGTAACAGAAACAGTCGACACAGGTTCCCATTCCTCACCCCACTCAAGCATTGCTAAACTGAGTCTTACGCATGACACTACTCACCAGCATCCAAACTTTCTTATGACACAGTTTCCCTCAGACATCGCACACATAACCAAACGGATTGTTCGTAAAGTCGGCTTTGAACACACATGTCGCCCTGAAACTTTCCAACAGTTTGCTCACACTGTCCGTTTTGCGCTGAGTCTTGACGTCCTCAGAAGACGGCGCCCCAATCGAAGCAAAGACCTTTTACCTTTTATTATTCCTCTCAGAATATGACGAAAAAAAATGCAAAAGAAAGAGAGAGGGAGCCCGGACCAGCAAAGCTTTGCCAGGCTTAATCCAATTTAAGATAAAAGAAAAGGAGCTAAACGCCCACAATAAAAAAAAAATTTAGATGAAAGAAAATAGAAAAAAAAATATGGACATAATGTAAAAAATGTACATTAAAGATACAAAAGGAAACAAAGATCACAACTGCCTAGTTACAATAGATAGATATATGAAATGGAAAAAGGATAAAGAAAGAAAGAAAAAGCGAAAGAAAAGCACAAAAAGATAAAGAAGTCCAGGAAAGAAGGAAGCGCTGCCTCCTGGTGTCGCAGTTTGGCCCGTAGATGTTTTCGCTCCTTCGGCGTTTCAGTCGCTCTTTTCGCTTTACGTTGTTAATTTTTCTTTTCTGGGCAGCCAGCTCAGTAGTCACGACTGCAGGGTCCTATGAGTTAAGCCAAAGGTCTACGTTTCCGTTCAGACACCGTGTCATTCATGGTCACTCCTAGCTGATTCGTCTCGTCTCGTCTCTCTCACGTCGTCGTAGCTGTCACTCGGCTCAAATTGCTCTTCAAACAGGCACGGCCAAATGGCGAGAGTGTGACGAATGCAGTTCGTCTTCCGCACGTCGTCGGCGGCGTCACTCAGCTCAAATCGCTTTTCGGACAGGCACGGCAAAATGGCGACGTCATCGGAAGGTGGCTCTTCAATCGAAGCAACTACCTGTCGTTGTCGCCGAGCATGTGAAAGCCAAACCACAGCTAATGCTCCACCTTCGTGATGACCGGATAGCATAAGCTACCAGCCAACATATAAAGCCCCGCTTTAACCAAGCCGTATAAACGTGCCTGCTTGGCCTAAGGATAACATGGATTCAAGGGTTTTGGCAGGCTGATGATATCACTCTCCCGTATGAGAAGCCCAAGTTGGTAGCTCCTGCCAAACGTAATGTCAGGAAGCCCTGCGTACAGTTAGTGCTCGGTCATGTTAGCTGCCGGCTGCCGCCTCCCACCACTTCTTTCTTCGCTCTTAGGACAGGCACCGGACAGACACGGCAAAATGGCGACAGTTTGACCGATGTAGCTCTCGCTATAAAACCGCAAATGCAACATAATTGACTCTGAGCCGAAGGTAATCAAGATGACGCTCCTCTGGTTTCCATAAATCTTGAGCATTTGTACATCCGAGACGCTCTACGTTCATTCGGCAGTATGACATAAATTACGATTGAAAACTGTAGGGCTTCTGAAATGAAGAATGTGCCGACATTTAATCAAGATATGTGTTGAAACTTCAAGCTGGTTTCACAGTCAGTGATGTCCCTCATCCTGTGGCTATTTGCGGAAGTCAGTGTCTATGTTATATTATCGCAAGGCTGCCGTGGTGTTAACGGTACTCCACAGTAGGCTATAACCATCATTATTGCTGCTATTCGCACTATGATCACCGGAGGTGTTTTAGTGTGCGTCTGTTCTATGCGGACATATCGTGGGATGGCCCTCACCAAATAATGAATCCCGGCAGGAACGTTCAGTGGATGCTACCGACGACTGCATGCGGCAGGCGGACCATCAGAAGCAGCATCTATCGAAGCTCTTAATGATACCTCGACCGAATATGAAGACGCTGTGTCTAGTGCCGTGCAGGCTGCAGACGGGCTTGTTGTATGCATCTCAGCCATTTGTCACTAAGTTGCCTGCTTCTCTACTGCATTAGAAGCACCTCCAACACGCATATTGTTTAGAAGACTACTAATTGCTCGACCAATGAAGTATAGGCCTGCTGTGGCATTGCATGATCCTAGTTCTGGTGTGGGATGCCGCCAAATAACTAGCTCCAAAATGTTGCGATTCTTCAATATTTTGATCGTGTGAGAAGACAGGCGAGGTTCTTCCTGTCAGACGGGAGTCCCAACGCAAAACGTCCAAGAACAAACCCTCACGTTGCTCTGTGTCAAGGAGAAAGTACCTTTAAAATAGGCAACATCCTATATATAAGCCATTTCTTTCCTAACACTGTGGAGGCGTAATAACACCGCCAGTAGTTAACTATGGCAGCTGCTCAGGAACTGATTTTTAATACTATAGATGTCTGGGGACTGTTTACTCGGCAAAAACAAGTACAGCAGTCTACACTGCTTAAGAGCTGTTCAGAAGACCAAGATAGAGAGGAAGGACGCGAGAGAAAGCGCCCTGGGGCCTTTCGTCGTAGATTATAACGTTTGCGTGTCATACTCAGTGGATCCTTCTGCGAGCCCCCTTTTGTTTTAAAGAAGAGCTAAGCTTATTTGAGTTTGTGTACAGAGTAGATAGGGAGGGGCGGTTCATATGTTGGGGCTTTGGGATGTATGGTAAGTAGTGGCGGTTGATCAGTGTTAGCGCTTTCTGTGATCAAGCTAATAGAATAGGCTTTTGCAAACCTAGGAAAATAATGCAGCCTAAAAGGAAAGCGCGAGTACGGCCCAGAATGTGTAACATTAAGCATTCCAAACCGATGGTAGCCTGCAGGAAAAATGTCGTTTACAAAATTCCTATGATATGCGCTGCTGCATACATCCGCCAAACTGGCCTTTGCATAAATACATGACTGAGGAACACCGTAAAGATATGAAGAATGGCATGGAACACATCTTGGATGCCATGTGCGAAAACACCGGGAAACTGATAAATCTTGCGAAGCCCACCTGGACAAGACAATAGTAATCTTGAGTAATGGTGATCAGAGAATTTGAGATCGCAGAAGCATACCACATTTCCATGACAGATCACTATCAATGAGCCATTCCTTGCGCCGACGGAGAAACGTATTTCTAGATTGTCATTGCTAATCTTCTGATTTTGTTCCTTAGTTTTTATCTTGTTTTTCTTGCTTCGTATTTATTCCGATGCGTTTGAACAAACGCCTTTGTTTGTTAGTAAGATCTCGTTGTGTGTTACTACAAGTGTCTCGTTCTTTTCTGCGCTATTCTTCATTCAAAATGAACCTAGGTCCTCTTTTTCGATCTGAGCGTCAAGCTCTCTTAATGGGCGAGTTTAGTGTGTAAATCCGATATACGGTATGAAACCAACAAAAATAGTGATTAAATTTCTAGAGTGTTCCGTTGGATCACTGAAAATGCGGGCCTACTTGAAACTGGGCTATATGGGTTGTCTTCTTCTCTTATAGTCGTATGCCAGGCAATTCGCATACCGTCTCAATTGGATCTAGGTATCTTCGGCTCTCTTTTTTGCAGCACATTTCGTGTTGCATGAAGCCATTCTCTTTCCCTGATCCCAATGAAGTTATTTTTTCTATTGGTGAAAGCAGCCGTCACAAATGCCAATGTGGTGGCTGTTAGGAATCTGAATTCTTCGCAAATTGGTGATTAGGATTTTTGACAAGGGTTATTTGTAGCTTTTAAGTCCTGTTTCTGAACGAGAGGTGATTTTCATGCATCTGGAGAAGTGTATAAGCAAGAATTGCAAGACAGCAGTCGAGATTGCTTCGGTTAGGCCTTATTTAGGAAGCAGAAGAGTCAAACCATACAAAACTCTTCATTACCTTTGTGAACGCGACAGTGAGGCTCCTGGTTTGACGTTTGACGTAAAGAGCCAGATTCAACAGTTCACGCGGAACGCTGCAAGGCTGCTCGTAATTGTCCCCACCCCCCTGTGCGCCTTGCACCCTGGGGAGCCAACTTGCCAAGCTTTGCTTGATGACCACCGTCAAGCCGTTGCGAACAACATATGAGCGCTGTATTGCAACCCTGCCTTACAGACTAGCGCAGATTGAACATTAGCATAATTCAAGGGGTGTGACAAGTCGCTATTTGTCATTTTCTCACAAGTCTAAATTCTGAGGGAGTGGCACGCTTCGTTTCCCTTGTGAAGCCCTTTTCAGAAGATGAGAGGTAGACAATAAGTGACCTTTTTAATTATAGCAGAAGTAGAAAGTGCCATTCACTAGCTACCACTTTTAAAGACACCTTGTCCTGACGGAATTTGTCTGAAGTTGTCAAGGTTTCTAAGCCCCCTTTTAAGCCCCATTATACAAGAGATTTTCAGTGGTAGTCCAGATATTCGAAGATTTGTCACAGACGTTTCAATAGTATTGTATTGATACCAAACAGGACAGAAAAAGAAATTGTTAATGGCTCTAGGACAATTACGTTTCTAAAGTCGACTACAAACTTTTTGCGGCAGTCTTGGTGAATTGGTTGCAAATTGCAATTTCAACAGTCAACAGTCATCAGACGGGATGAGACATGGTTTGAGGGCGGTTCCATTCCAACTAACCAACACCTTTAGCAGTTTTGCAGCTTCTCTTGGGAAAAAGCGGAAATGTTTCAGACTCGCTTTCCGTCGGCATTTAATAGGGTCGGGCATGATTTTCTGTTCTTATTGTTAGAGCGCATCATTGTTGAGACTGTTTTATACGATAGATCATGTCTGGTACACAGACTGGCCCACTCGCTTGATTGTGAATGGTCCGCTTTCACAACCAGTGTCTGTTATTTTCGTCCGCCAAAAAGGGATGTCCATCATCAACGTTCTGTTTGCCCTCTACTTAAAACCAATATGTATGATCATGCAGAATAGTTTCATGAGGAATTTCGGCATCCTAGGTAGTGTGCTCGAAGTAGTGGCTTTAGTTGATATAATATTTTTCTGCACCTAAAATTTTCGGGTTGACGAAGCTGACTTACCTGAGCAATTTGGAAAGTTTATGAGCCCAGATGCATTGTTCAAAGAGTTACGATAGGTGGTTTTGAATTGGGTGAATGTACACCAGCGGAATGTGCCAGCGTGGCATGGAATTGTGAACCCTCATGTAAATCAGCATTCGATTCAACGCTAACAGGGGAGAGAAAACCTACCTGAAAGATCAGTTACCGGCTGTACTGAGCTATGCACAGAGGTTTGTCCTACATGGCCTGTAAATATTCCCCGAAGCTTCAGCAAAAGCAAAGTGATTCGTTCCGCAATCGGCCAACCATAACAAGCCCTTTTACACCGAAGCGGTGGCCTCACGGTAGAGCATTCTCCTCGCATTCGGGAGGCACCAAGTACAATTCCTAGTGTCGCCAGGTACCCTCCGGTTTTAAAGGGGCACTAGATTTCTTCTGGTCAGGTGCGCGACTCTTCAGAGGCGAAATTCTTGGGAAAACAATTCGTATGAAGCATTCAGCAACAACTATTTTTTATATTATGCAGAGTATTCATTGTGACAGCAGTTCTACCCATCGTACTCATAAACATTTCGAAACATTTCCTTGGGACTCATCCGTTTCAACCATGTGATATGATTACATTTTCTGCCCTGTTAGCGATGGTGAGCTAGGTTTAGCCTATCTTCTGAAGTTCCGATTTTTGCCTGCTTTATGCATTTTTATGATAGGTGCCGCTCAATATCTCTAGCCATTCTGTCGAGAAGTTTAGTTATTGCTTTACCCACACTGATTGTTTCCTATAACATCTCTGGCCCTTCTTGTTTAGGAGGCTTTAGGCATAAGAAATATTTTTCTGTACGTTTCCTGACAATCTGTTTTTGAACATAACATTTATTTTTTGCTTCTTGGAAATGCTTGTGCAAAATCTTGATTTCGATGCTTTACTGTCCTTGTCTTTACCAATAGAAGTATATTGTATTGGGTGCTAGCCGAATTGATTAAACTGTTCATGCTTGCTCCTTTTCGCATGTACCGTTACTGGACCACTGCACATTAATCTGACAGCATATAGAAAAAGTAATGATATTATAAAGCCCATATAACAATCTAAGTAACAGTGATTGTTGGGCTCATTGCCACTTATATGTAACGTGGATGCTCTATTATAGTTTTGCTAAAGCACATAATAATAGCGTGTGCTTTACACGCTTCCCGGTGCTGATGATTCTTTCTTCGATCACAGAACTCTACTAGCCAAGAACAATTTTTCATAATTGTTGATATGTCCTATTTCTTTGAGCGTTTTGTTTCTCTAATGCTCGTCAATTAACATGCGCTTCTTTTAACGCAAACGTGTTAAGTAGATCGAGTCACAGACAATCCGGTTGAGTCTTGGAACCGTCAGGAACAATAGTTTGAAATTCTTAAAATGAGTCACCAAAATTTGAGCGGGCTGCATTTGAAGAGAAGGTTCCTTTATGGTGGGGCATAAATGTATAAAATAATTTGGTGCAATTTTCGGTATTGACGATTGGACGAGGGCTACTGCTTGCCGAACGAGTGCACTACAACGAAGGGTTTTTGTTTGAAGCTCTATTATAGGAGAGCGTAAAGAACATTCTATGGCTGTCCAACTTATCAGCAAGCGCATGAATACTAAATGTCGTACAATGAAACGAAGCGAGGAAAACAAGGAAATGTTGCCATCGCGCCAAACGCATACGGAGCAGCTTGAGCGACCTTGAATCCCTTTTTAATATATGACTTACCATTGTTTCGAAGAAAGCAAAGGCGGTTTCTGATCGGGTTGTTTGCCCCGTAACACAAACGCCCGTTTCAGTCTCACTGAGCAGCCGGCACCGACACCATACACCGGTGAATTGTCGGCCGGGCGGAAACGAGTAGCTCGAATTTCAATTCATTTATTTTGAGGGGGCCTGCTAAATTAGCACAAGCGCTCGCGTGCTAGTTTCGATGAAACTTAGTTTTCTCTGTCTGCTTGAGTTTTGTTTTGGCGAGCTAGCTCAGTCACCGAGGATTAACAGCGTCTTGCTTCCTTTGCATGTGTTGTGTGTGAACGCTCTTCAATTGTGCTTCGATGCTCGCGTCATGTGTGCATTCAACTGACAAGTTTGATTAGTCGTTATTGCTACCCTTTGCGTGTCATTAATACAAAAACTTCAGCAATACGATCACCGTCTTTCAAGTGGTAAGTGCAAGCTGTTAGCTGAATGCCCTTTCATTAGCCTCCAGGTCGCTGCTTAGAATGTTCCTGTGAAGAGTGAACGAAAAATCCTTTAAATTTTTCTGGTATTCATGGCTTCTTTTAACATGATCGCTTAATTGCAGCAAAACATTACGTCGTCCTCGGAACATACAAACGTCACGAAATGCCGCTAAATATTGAGAAACAAGCTTGTGTCGAAAGTGTCGAAACATGGAAACAATTCAATGAACTAAACGCCACGCACGTTTCTGGTATACCATTTGAATTAGTTATAAATGGAGCCACTTATTCGGAGCAAAACTTAGTTAACCTTATCAATGATCATCTAGCTAACGCAGGTGCTGGAAACTTTTCATCTCTTTCATTGCCTCACAGCAGTCTGGAGAGATATATAGGACAGGCGCTGCTTGAAAGTGCATTTTTAACGCCCACTTCTGAGGATGAGATAAACCTTATAATAAACTCGTTCGATAACCGATCGGCAGCTGGCCACGACGACATTAAAGCCGCACCTATAAAAGAAACTGCCCACTTAATCTCAAAACCACTCGCTTACATCTGCAACCGCATACTCGCTTCGGGAATCTTTCCTGAGAAAATGAAGATAGCTCGTGTCGTCGTCATTCACAAGGGAGAAAAATACAGTGACCTGAACAACTATAGGCCGATTTCAGTTTTGCCTCTTTTTTCGAAAGTGATTGAACGTGTCATAGACAAACGCCTCAACAACTTTTTTGTTGCAAAAAAAATCATATCAACAAAGCAGTACGGGTTCCAGAAAGGAAGATCAACTGAAATGGCTCTCGTACAAATAAAAAATAAAATAATTAAAAATATTGAGGATAAGCTGTACACCGTTGGAATATTTCTAGATTTTCGCAAAGCCTTCGATTCCATCAAACATCATATTTTGCTAAGAAAACTGGAAATATGTGGAATTAGGGGCATAGCACTTCAACTCATGCGCAGTTACCTTGAGTCGCGTTTTCAGTTCGTATGCCTACATGGCTACAAATCAAACCCAAGGACTGTAAAATATGGTGTACCGCAAGGATCTATATTAGGCCCTTTGCTCTTCTTGATCTATATAAACGATATAGTTAACATTCCTCAAACTGATGACATAGTATTATATGCAGACGATACGAATGTATTCTTCTCTGGAACAAATCTTAATGAACTTGAAAACACTGCTAACACGTGGCTATTAAATCTTAGTGTATGGCTAAACTTAAATAGTCTTGAACTCAACGAGAAAAAAACTAAATTTATGCTTTTCTGTGCAAAAAACAAACCAATAGATTACGATTTTAAGCTTCGCTACGGCTCTTGCTACCTTGAACGTGTCAGCTCCCATTCCTTTCTAGGAGTTAAATTCCATCACAACCTAGGCTGGAGCGACCACATAGACCACACCCGTGTCAAGATAGCGAGAGCTATTGGTATGCTTTCCCGGCTTCGAGATCTTATACCTTGCTCGCTGAAAAGACAGTTGTATTTCTCTCTTATCCATTCTCGCATCAGTTATTGTCTTCTTATCTGGGGTACTTGTAACAAAACTGACTTAGAAAAAATATCAGCCCTCCAGTCGCGTGCAGCTCGGTTACTTTTACCTGCAGGAAACAACACAAATAGTTGCTCGGCAAATACACAGTCTCGAATGATCCCTGTGAAAATCATGTATGAACTCAAAATATGTGTGTTTATTTATAACGAAATAAAAACAAATTACATTAATTTTTTTAACACGTACCTAAACAGATCTACTGGTTACAGCTTGCGTCAAACTTCTGTTGTGGTAAATAGACCTCGTACTAACTACGGAACACAATCAATTGAGCATCAGATCATGTTGATGTGTAATTCTCATCCGTTTGTAATAGATGCAGCTAAAAATAGTTCCACGCACAGGGGTTTTAAACGCATCTGTTCGTCTTTCTTTTTGTCTAACGTTGTGTCCTAACAAAATGCTTACTTCTGGTTCCGTTTGATGTAACCCTGCTGGGGGGGGGGTCCTGTGGTGCGGTGGCCTCATAGATTGTTCATAGTAGGATGTCGTGCGGTCTGTGTGGCATATCGCGCGGTCTGTATGATATGCCATACAATTCGTATGATATGCCGTGCGGATGGGGTGGTGTGTCGTGCAGATTGTGCGGTGTTCTGTGGTGGATGGTCTGTGGGGTTGTTGCGTCGTAGGAATGCTGTATCGGTTCGAACAACCCTAATGTATTGCATTACTGTACCATTTTTGTATATGATTTAGTGTGTATTATTATTTTATTATCTGTATATATTTACAAGAACTGTTTATGATGCGTCTGTTTTGTAAGCGATGACAAAGACAGCCTTTTGTTGTTGTACAATGCAATACCGCTCCTGCTGCTGTACCCAGGCGAGGACAAGACCCAGTCAGGAGGTGTGATGTTATATATGGGCCCAGGTCCGTTCAGGAGCTCTGGGCAGG
>JAJIZL010034740.1:0-22208 GCA_023969395.1 Amblyomma maculatum | reverse complement strand
CGCTTGTCGGAACAAACTCACGCGCACTGGCCCGCCCCGCACGCGGCCACACTTCACTTCCTTTCGAGCCACCCGCACACTCGCCACAATCACCATCATCACAGGAGGTTTAGCACCTCCTTTTGTCTTGCCTCGTGGGCAATAGCTGTATGTTGCCCGAAGGAGAAATAAACAAAAAAAAAAAAATAAATAAACAATGCTCACAGAGCTCCGCAAAGACCGCTGATTCAACTTAGTGCCAGTGGCGCAAATAATGAAGACTTATTACCTCCTCGGCCATCTCTTATTTTTTTACCAATAAAATATGCTTGAGATCGCTGTGGTGGACGTTACCAAATGCTAGTAAACTATTCTGTCCTTTTTGTAGAAAAAAAATTATATTTCTGCTCAGGGAGGTTTTTCTAAACAACGAAATCTAGGTTTAAGGTACGAGTGAGTGCAAGTCAAGAACGAAAATGTAGAGAAAGTGCCAATGTTTACTTTTTGTTTCAATTTGTTTAAGCTTTTTTTTAGATTTGGTCTGAAGGGCTGAATTATTGTGGCGCTTAAAACCTCCCTGCATTCTCTATGACTATGGCAGGCCTTCAGAACGGGAACATGCTTCCGAAATGGGCGCTTGACGCCTACTGACCCACCTCGCTGATGGCCGAGCCTGGACCGCTGAATGGCTGAGCAACAGTTTCCAGTATGTCGGCGTTCTATTGGGGATACGAGCTCGGGCTGTGGGCGCTCGACAACTTCTGTCCAATCTCCGACTTCAACCCAACCTGATAAGTGACCAACCATGGGCCATCATTCTGTCGAGTACCCTTAGCCGGCCTGGTCGACAGTGGCCCAGTGCCGCCTGGGTAGAATTACATCTAGGAAATTTGTTATATACGCAAATGGTGTCAGAGTAATCTAAACATACGATGCCATTTTTTATTTTTATAGAAATAAAAAGAATATGATTGGACGCTCACTGGGAAATATTCCTACTTAGGAGCAACATTCGTTCACGACTTAAGGGGCTTAAGCAAATGATACTTACCTGCAGTCTGCAGATAAATAGAACAGCACATGCTTCATACCACGTTCGAGTATTTATTTACTCTGGATAATAGCGCCGAGCAGTAGCTCTACGAATAGATATTTCCTTTGCACCATTATTCGAGCGAAATCATTATGATAAAGTTATCATGCATTTACTTTGAAATGACTTTACGAAGAAACTGTCTTCGTGAAATAAGAAACTGCAAGAATAGCTTAGGCTACTTACAAAAAATTCTGTGTTTCTTTAAGGATTACTCCACTATTGAAGTAACAACATAAAAGGGTGTGCAACGTACATTATTGGAAAGCTTTTACAGCACAGGTTGTGTTGCCAAGTGGTCGCTGAGGCCACTGGTGTGAAGTCAATTTTCTAGGCGCAGTAGAAAATGCAGATATGTTTGTGGGCTGTTCACCGCTCTGGTTTTTGTGTTCCCTTTCCGTTTTAAATATTAATGCATCTTGCTTCTCAAATTATCAGAAGCTACTTCCTCTAATGATCTTGGTTAATTTAACTGCCTGGTATTCCCTAACCAGCTCTTAACTCGGGCGTTCCACGGGCTCGTTATGTTTCACTTCCATCGCAAAGTAGCGGGGGAACCAGAGGTCTAAGCAGAATGCACCACCCGATGAGTAGATAGCCCTAGCCTCTGAGCCAGTGCGGCGGAGGCAGGTCATTAAAAATCTTATAGCAACAACAGCCGGTTCTCGGAGCAACTCGGGGGTTTTTGAAATAAGTTCAAGCATCCAGAAAAAAAATTTTTTTGTTATATACAGAGTATGATTCGCGAAAGAAAAGGAGCAGTAGTAAAATACCACCTTGCGACACAAATTTGCGAAGGGCTATTTCTGTTTTGTTTGAAGTTCGGCCTATTTGTGACATTGATGGAAATTATTCAAATTATTTACAGGCTGCTTCCCCATTACAGTATTGTGTGAGTGGTGCATATAATGAAATTTCCAAATATAAGTGGAATCACAACTTATTCGATGTCAAAAATAGCGGGTTTTGAGCTCTGCCATTGAGTGTATGACGCCAGAGTGTTTATTAGACAGCCACAATGTTTTCCACTTTTTAATTTTTAGTTTTCTTTTATATTTCAAATCGAAAGCCTTTCTAGTCTGCAGGATGTGCGCAGAAAATCTGCGGTCCAAATATTGGTCCACCCCATGTAGCGCCGAAAATAATGAAGATAACAGAAGGAAATAATTGTATCTGAAAGGGAAATGAAATACATTCCTAAAACCCAAGTTATATGGCTGTAGAGCAAACAGTTGAATTATTAAGAGCAATAATATCCAATTTGCATCGGCATAATGTGGACGTCGATATAGCCACCGGGGACGTGCGAACAGCATGGATGCGAGGATATCACAAAAAGCTTCTCAATGAAGTTAGAATCGCTGGGGTTGTCTTTGATTGGATTAGCAATATGTAATTAGGACTCAGTATGCTTCACATCACCGAAAAGATTTATTGCGAGCCACCGCTCCACACATTCACATTGCGGACACAGAGTTCGAACCAGAATCTGCGTCCTCCCCAATACGTGTGCTCGCTGCCCTTGACTACGTTTTGAGCCCTGACCGTGAGCACCTCATCATTATTAGCCTGGAATATATGCACTTCACGGCGATGCTTTAGGGACGCCAGCACCACGGTGGACCTCCGATGGCATAGCGCTTGCCTCCAGCATCACCTGTTTCAACCGCGGTTGCGCGGTTGTAGCGGTGAACACTCCCACCCAGCACCTCCACCACTTGTGAGCCACTGCTCGAACAAACGTCTTTATTCCAGCCACAGTCTGGAACACTGCGCGTGATCTTGCGAACACCGGTGAATGATGACGATGCTGCGCATGTACAGGTGAAAGAGGTGAAAGTTCTGGCACCACGCTCACAATATTTTGGTTACAAAAAGCAAAAAAACTATGGTTGTGATATCACATCAGCCGAAAGCCGTCGCAACAGCCCAGGCAGCACAAGAGCCCGGGCTAATATTGTCAGTGAGTTGGCAGAGATCAGCCCTATGTAGGCCCAGCGCTGCCATCTTATGCCTGGTATTGGTTGTGCCATTCTATAACACGTCCAACACTGGCCCTAAGGATTCCATTGGTAACCAATATTGTTCGTACCTATTTATGATAACAGCATTGGCCCGTCATATCCGATCCCCTCACAATATCGGTGGTACCATTATACGAGGATGGCAATGATGGGCCTGGTAATCCGGCGTATCACCGGTGTTGGCGCTGCCATGAGATAAGGATGGCTAGAACGGACAGCATTAGCCGTCATTCCACTGATTTTGGCCAATATTCGACATATGCTAGACAATACCCTTACAAAAATGAGTTTTGAAACTCTATTGTTGGACTATTGACCGCCTTTTGAATTTACTGAATTTCGATAGACATTCAACCCCAGCTGAATGCAATCTTTACAGGGCCAACAGAATTTTCATTGTGTTCTACCCAATAGACTTTTTGTCCAATTTTTTCTATGTGCTTTTTGTTGTCAGTTTTCAATGTTCACGAACAATTAGCGTGTACTGTTCATGCTGACCCATGTTTTAAGTAGTTTTAGGCATAAATGATAAGAGCATGATGTGACAATTTCGTTATGAATTTTTGGTCTCACTTGTAATCAACTATTGGCCACATTCTGCAAAGGGAAATATAAGAGCAGCATGCAGTTGCGTGCTCGTTCATGTTATATAAAAGTACATATTAACGGTGCACACTTAGCTCAAGCTTCGCAACACATTGAAAATATGCCCTAAAAACTTCATGATGGCAAAGCCTCCACTAATAATGCAAATACATCGTTGAATGTCAATCAGAATCCGTAATGGATCAGCTTCTGTATGTCGCAGAAGGTAACTTTAGTGGTAGGACATATTTTATATTTATCATAAAACAAGTTCAGTGAGTCATCATACTAACAAACAGGATCCTAGATTGAACCTACCATGTAGGGCAGGACAGAGCTTTTTTAAACCAGTTCCAAAGTTCACTATATATATGCTTCAGGGTCTGACATTCTGCCCAAGCATAGGTATTTTTGCCCGTAGCTTCTTGCCGCAAAATGAGGTGCAGTCTGTATTGGAATCCTCCACCGCTGTATGTCTTTGGAGAATTTTACTGTTATTTTTTTCTTTTCCTTCCTTTCTTAGTGGACACCATGCTAAAATGAAGTCACTTTAAACATTGAGTTGTTCTAATAATCACGGATTGATCCCACGCATACTATCGAGTTAACACGCATGGCAAAAACATTCGCCTATGAAATAAAAAGTAAAACAAAAACAGGATTGCACGCGTCTTCTATCGGCGACTCTTCTTTTCAAAGAAGCATTCGGCCGCTGGCTTGCTCCTGTTCTTACCCACTTCCCCCGTGCCCCGCAAACGGCGCCAGCCTGTCCGGAGGGGTCTCTCCCTGTCAGCTGGGGGGAAAAAAAAGGGGGGGGGGAGGGGTGCTCCCCGCTCTCTGCCTTCTTCGTGGTTTGTCTTCACAGAGATGACCTTGGCTTCAACATAGCCGGAGCCGCGCAGCGGGGGCGGCGTCTTCCCCTTTTCACCGAAGCTGTTCTTCTGCGCCCCGTTTTCTTTGCACGCAGACGCGGGTACGCTGAGTGCGGCGATGTGCCAGTTCAGTTGGCGTTTTCCCGCCACCGTGGTCGCATCTTGCACTGTGAACGAAGCACCGTATGTAGGTTTTTCGCTGGTGATTATCACGAAGATCGTTTTGTTCAAATTGGAGCGCGAACGTACGAATTTAAGTCTTCGGAGGACTCCGCTCTTGGGCGGCAGCTTCTGCACAAGGAGGACGTGTTTAAGAAGTTCAACAGTCGCAGGCGTTTTGGATTCTAGGCGAAAAGCCGGCGCGGGCGGAGGGAGCGTCTGTACTTTGGTGAGTGTTTTACTTTTTCCTATTCGTGTTTGTGCCAGTCTTGTACAGTGTGGGCTACAAGGTGAAGCCCGCATGTAAATATTTCTAGCAGACAAACCAGCCTCGTCGGAAAAAAAAGGAGGGGGAGAGAGAGAGAGAACGAGGCTTGTCTCTACGCGGACGCTGGGGCTGATGGAACGCCAGCTGGAATGGCGACATTTTCTTTCTTTCTTTTAACCGGTGACCGTTTTTGACGGATTGTTCGGCACAGTGCTGTACTCTTTCGATAAGCTAGTCGCACTGAGACGGACACATTATCGAGATCATAATATGCCTCTGTCACACATTGTGGATTATTGAATCTGTGCAGCTCCGCCATTTTTGCAGTGTTTGTTTTTGTTTCCACTCATTTTAGTGCCTATAGTTGGTAATTTTGCTTCAAGTTTTCTGGGTAGTAATGCTTGTGACCTGCGCTTTGCTATTTATATTCACAATGGGATCATTGACGGCAGCATATATTGCTTATCAGGGAGAAATGAACGATGTGGTAGTGCTGCCGAGCTTTGGAGCCGGCGGTCGATGCCGTCTAAGCAGTGAAAGAGAGTGACAACTCATTTTAGACAAGAAATTTCTTGAGCTATGACGTGGAGCAGCGCACAAATGCCTTTGCTCTATTTTTAGGTTAGTATATACCGCAACTTAATTATGATTTATATTGTTTATTTCAGCATCACATGCGAGGAGTTCCCGGACGTATCAGCGTTTTACGCAAAGAACAGCCTGGCGTCATACCTTGCACATGAATTGAAATAAAGCAAATAAACAACCCAGCTCATGTTATGGGTTCACCAAAGATGCATATTTTTTTCTTTCTCATTATTGCGCATTTTTTATTCTGTGTTCCCTTTCCGCTGCGGATTAACAGAAAATGCTGCGTGATCAACGGTTAGCCAGGAGCAGGCACGAGGTGGTTTACATTAGTGCAAAAGTAGCACAGCACATATCCTTGCTGCGGTCAGTCAACACATTCTATGTTCTGCTCGACCAATTAACAATTTAGTCAGTTTAGTGTAGGTTAATCAGTGAGTAAATATAATGGGGCTTAAAAGATCAAGATCTGTTTTGTTCTTTTATGCCTCACTATGCTTATCATTAACCAGCACTGATCAGACAGGATTGTTGATTGGTCGGGCAGAACATAGAATGTGGTGACTTATCGCAGCTAGGAGATGTACTGTACTACTTTTGCATTAATGAAAATCACCCCGTGTCTGCTCCTGGCAAACCGATGGTCGTGTACTATTTTCTGTTGTTCAGGAGTGGAAAGGTAGCAGAAAATCAAAAAGCGCCACTTGCAGAGTTTCTGAAGCATTTGAGCCTGAAATCAACAGAATTTCAGTTGCGCGAATTCCAAAAGCGCTCTTAAAAAACACATGGGCCACTATTTCATAAGCGCTCAACAAGAGGTCAACACTGCATCATCCAAGATGTTGCCGATTATCGACAGACTTTCAACAGCGTGTATTGACACAACGCTTTCGAATTTCTATAGAAACCCTACATGCATTTTTGTAAGGGTAATGTGAGCTCTGTTACAATGGCCCGCCAATGTCAGATACACACTGGCATACTTTACATATCAACGGTATTGGCATTGCCCTTTCATAAGGATGGCTATAATGAACAGCGTTAGCCATTACTCTACTGATGTTGGCTAATATATGGCACATGCTGGACAATACTGTCAGATCTGTTACCATGTCCCGTCAGCTGCACTGACATACACTTTAGTCAACATTGTCTTGTCTATTTCACCTATTGGTCAATATTAGATGCAAGTTAGCATGTGGCTGGAAATATTCCGTGGGAAACCGCATTAGCGTGCTTTTGCGGCTGGCAGGCTCATTTAATACTTGGAGTCGTTAACTGTGCTGTTCTAATCGATGTTTTCAAGTTACCTTTGCAATTTTAAATGCTTCGGAAATCTTGTGTCTAAATAGTTATAGTTCCGCGGTGCTGGTTTCCGTCGTGTTTGCTTTAATACCACCTAGCTATTGTTGATGTTGCTTGGGATTACACCATGTTCTTTTACACTAGATCTTCATTGACTTAAGCTGGCACTGTAATCAATCCACATGTATACTGTGACGAATTTGGAGGAGACCGACGATCGGTCAACGGCGTCAAATATCAATAAGCTCACCACCGTTTGCTGGTCCGTCAGGGCGGCGGCGGGGATAAAAAGCGCCACACCGACCGGGAGATTAGACAGAATCAAAACGACATGTCATATATCGTGCATATGAAATGGTTGCTATTTTTTGTATTCTATTCAGCAATGGTCTAGGTTGTTCCATGGCTGCTCCCGTGGTGATTCCTGCTGCTCTGGGTGAAGAGAATTCCAAAAGTTTTAGCAAATTGCTTTGCCCCCGAGTGTATTAGTTTTAACAACAGTGGCTTCAAATAGACGATTACCGCAGGACACGCATGCAATGCGATGCAAAAAATGAGCGATAAGCGTCTGCCTATTAAGGCTCGCACGTGACTCAGATCGACTACGGCGAGCGCGCTTCCATCGAAATACACTTTAAAAATACACTAGGCCGTTTAAGCTATACGAATACGAAGCATCGCAAGACATACTTTTGCTTAAACGATTTAACAATGGTGATCTAAATAAAGCTGGGTTATTGAGCGGTAAATTAAACATCGGTCCGCACATGCATGGACGTTCCCACATATGGCAACTCGTATCGACGCTTCCTGCTTCGTTGTCGCTCTAAGAAGTGAAGTATTAGGAAAAAATGGAGAGAAAACACTGCACGTACAATCTCAGTATGAAAAATATTAAGGTTGTGCTGAAACAAATAACTGGGTTACAGTTTCACTTTTCTTCATCGCACTCGTTCGCACATTTGTTTTTTTCTCAAGCGTCCGCCCTTGTTGACGACACACCGCGCACTTCTGTTCCAGTCCACTGATGGCACTCACTCGCGCGGAAATATGCACGCTCTGTTCGCTGCTTGCTAGGTGCATTGAAAACATCACAAACAAAGGAAGAAAAACATAGAGGCACGGCGCCAGCAACAGCGGCGCCGACTTGCCTGAGTGGATGCGCTCGCCCGGGCAGCGGCCGATGCCACTGAGGTCCCGTACTAGGGACCCCACCCAGTATATGTAAGGGCTGATAGTCAAATATCCGGGCCATGCATACATCCACCCCTTTTAAATGAATAAACGTTTGTCACCACCACCACCACCACCACCACCAGGCGGGGTTGGGTTACACGCTGCGCGATGCAATCCAAGACGCAGGCCCTGATGCTCCACGTGTGGTTCAAGGTGCACACTGCCGCCGCCCGGGCGGGAATTTACGACGCAATGCTTCAGCCGCTATACTTTAAGGCTCTTTTCTTTCATATACCTATTTGACATACGCACAGCTAGTGTAACTTACGTCTAAGGCTTTACAAGAGTAGACCATTCCATACGTGTATAATCGAAAGTACGACTGCAATGACCATGGCGCATTAATCACTGATGGAATATCGCACACATACGGTACTGGCAAATGCTTTATGATTATCTTGAAACACTCATTCGGCAAACGAGTAGGACAGCTATTTGCTAAACAAGCCACATATTCAAATCACTGCAGGGGCAATAATGATCGCAAAGCCAGCTAGAGCCGCCCGCGGCACGACGGCAAGCCGGCTTTCACATTTCACAAGAACTTGAAACGCGAAATATATCCGCGTGGGGCTTTGTCACACTGAATTTCATAGGAACACAAAATAGCTTCGTGTAGCGGCCAGTATACAAGAGCGGCAGCTCAGCAGAACAAAATTTGATTCGACGCCAGGCCAAGTGCATGGATAGCATAATTTTAGAATTTCTGGTTTATTTATTCTTTTTTTCGCACAAGTGCGAAAAGAAGAAGTCTGTAACGTTTCTCCGCTTTTATTCACACCCCCAACTTCGCGATTCCGTCGTCGTTCACTGCAATACAATGCTTGTGCTACATATGGCAAGAAGGAATAACTGTAGAGTTCAAAAACTAAATAAAGCGGTCGTTGTTTTACAATTAAGCTTAATTCGGTATCAAAGCTTATTTATTGTCTAACTACCTCCGTGGTGGAACAGTTACAGGCGTGCGCGGGGAAGGTAGTTTTGTTTTTTTTACAAATATTGCGTATGGAGAGAAGATACCCACATGTAAACTGACTTGTTCGCATGAGAACGAAAAAAAATGTGAAAGAAAAGACTGGAAACACAAATAAAATACGAAAAGGTACATTGGGTATATTAACAACTGGATTACAATGACACAGCTTTGTTTCGCACACGCTTGTTCGCACAGTTTTCGAGCGCCTGCTCTCCGTGCTGACGCACCGCTCAATCCCGTCCTCGCGCACTTTGCACTCCTGTCGTTCCCCGGATCGCACTCTTTCACCGCATGCGATGCGAGCAAGGTCCGAGGTTGCATGCGCGCGTCGAAATCCACGCAGGTGCGCCAAAGCGGTGGACGGGTCGATTCGACGCGCCACTCAGGGTCCAAGGGGCGGACGGCCGCCGCCAAGGGGAAGGAATTGCGCAGTAATAAAAATACGAACGCTAACAGACTGCAGACTTCTTTCAAACATTTCCGGGCTCTCATAACAAGTTGCACAGAGAAATGTGCTTTTACCGCATTTTTTTGGCCAATAAAATGTACGCAAGAAACTAAACTGTGAGAAAGAAACAAGCACCTAATGAATCGGGCCAACAAACGACTAATCTATCAGATAAAATGATGCTGACGGTGCGGATATATGAGAAACAATGTAAGCATCCTATGCAACTAGCTTATAAAGAGGTGGCAAGTCATGGTACTGAGATGCTTAGCTCAATAATTTTCAACAAACTTGCTTCAAATCCTCATTTCAGGGTGATTGAAATATTCCACTCGATTGAGCACTACTGTATGAAAGCATTTTTTTTTTGGTAGCTAAAAGTGAGCAAACTATTCGTAGTAGAGCACAGCATTCACAAAATACAACTTGAAAAGGTTTGGGTATTCGTAGTAGAACACAGCATTCACAAAATACAGCTTGAACAGGTTTGGGTGTTATAAACACAAGAGCTAGGCGACTCTCCAGGGCGACGACGCGCTTCGCTGCTGGCACAGAGCCCTACATAAATGAGCAAGAGCAGCCGCAGCAGCTCATCTATGCTGCTGCTGCTCAAAAAGCGATTACTAAAAAGCTCGAAGGAAGACGCGACAATCGCTCAGCCGGCATGACGGCGACAGTTGTATTTTGTTTCAAAGAGGGCGCTCCGTAGCCCTAAAAGCCAACTTCGGAAATTCATGGCGTTAAAGTGGCTGGAACGGCGTATAGCCGTCGCGTTGCTCGGCCACTCGGGTGACCTCGGGCGGAGTCCGGGCAAAAGGATATTTTCTCGTGCGTGGTGCGATAAAACGCTAACCGCATGAGTCGCGCGGCAGCACGATGCGTAGTGCGCTGAGGACCGCTAAAGCATTGCCGCTCGGCGCTGTCGCCCAGGTTCTGGGTTTTTAGAAAATCGCTCATGATGCTGGAACCAGCTCGCGAGGCAGCCAATCGCAAAAGGCTTTGGGGTACTCACCTTCGTTGTTCTTTTTTTTTTTTTGCATGCAAAGTTTGTTTCCCTAGTCCGATAAGAGCGAAAATCCTGCAGACGCTCATTTCGTCTGATCCGTGCATATATGAGCGCATCGAGACAGTTTAGTAAAAGCTTGGTAGGGTAGTATTGCAAAACAAAAATGGCTAGTGTGGCCAGATATTGCTAATTTTCGAAAGTTGCAGAAAAAGCCACTGCTCTCAATCATGTTTGCATCGCCAGTAGAACGCCGCTGCGCTGGGACCATTTTTTTTATTGGGGGGGGGTCTCGACGCTTTTCAAGAAATTTCATCAGTGTTGCTGTTTTGTGCAAGAAACTGGATATAGCGTAACTGTTCTCATTTACCAAACATAGAGGCGGCGCTAACAAAGCAAGGCTGAAAACGCGTCTCTGTCGCTGAGGTTCTTCGCTCTGTGCGATGTGCACCAGCGGCAGCGACAGGCGTTGGCGTCGTCGTCGCGCGATGCATCGCCAGGGATTGTCGCCCATTTCTTTCTTTCTGTATCGTTGCTTCAGCTGCAATAGATCAGTTGCAAAACATACACGTCAGCTTCCCGGTGCGGCAGACATTGCTGCACAATGGCGGCATAGACTTGGGGGTAATAGTTGGATACAGTGCTAGCACGTCGCCTAACGGGTAGGGTAATTCCCGCGCCTCTTGCCCATTCGTCACAGTATTATTCGCATGCGCATTGTCGCCCAACTATTACCCTCTCCGATTAGTGTCCCTTTTCTAAATTTTCTTTCGTCATCCCTAGGGTGATAGTGCTCTCCCCCCTTTGTTCCAGTGTTAAGAATGCCCGAAAACCTTTCTCTGACAATGGCCTGTGCGTGGGGAACAACTGCATCCCAAGCAGCGTGGACTGTGGTAGATGCATGTACTGCACCTAACTATTATCCCTGAATCAGGTTCTGTCGCCACTGTGCACGAATTCCTGCCTCACAGTGAAGCCGACTAGTAGGTTTTGCAACTGGTCTGTTATAGCATATCCAGCAGGGCAGGAGCCTTCAGTGTGAGCGCTGGGTGGGCTCAGGCAATTTCAGTTCCAGGCCGGGTTCGGGTTTGTAGCATGAGGCCCGGGTCGGGCTCAAAATTTATGCCCGTGCACACCTCTAGTCGCGTCGGTTGTGTAGCACACGTTTGGCGCCCGCGCATGCTTTTAATTTTGTTCTTCGCACCATGACACTTTGCTCCAGCATCAAGACTGCATGAAACATCAGTATGCATTTTCCGGTCGTTATGCTAACTGATCGCCCCACCGCCCTGGCAGAGCTATGTTATACCATGTGTAACATATAGTTGCAATTAGTCCATTGTTTGAGACAGCTTTCAATTGAAATTATAGATTAACTAAACACAGAAGAGCAATGGTATGCTGTTATCATGATTTAGAGGCATCGATTTAATGGAGACTTTCTTTCCTTGCATTTAGGACTCTTTGCTCTATAACGCACGCAGTCAGGCTGCTCCACTTGTATCATCGCACTGCTTTTGCACAAGCAATCATCTGCCATCAAAGGGGTGCTGCCTGAATGTGAGCCAGAGAATATCATCAACATTTTGGTGCTGCATAACCTGTCAAAAACTGTGGGAGCCTTGCCATGAAACATGCTGTGTGTAAGGAAACATTGCCTCGCTAGGTATGACACATTGCCTTTGTTTTGCATTATATAAAAGCTTTAAATGCTCTGCTGGCTTTTTGCTATATGATTGCATGCTATATGACTTTTTCTGGCTTTTTAGCTCGACTTACTTGTTTAGAAGTATTGTCCACAGTATGCAGAAAATAATATCCTTCATGTCCCTGGCAGTGCTTTAGTCGGGTCGAGCAAAATAGGTCGCGTAAACTCGCTTGCAAGGGGTAGGTTAATTCGCTTCACCCGCTTATCTAAAGGCATGTAGACGCTGTCCAGTCAGGGAGTCTAGTTATGGAGAACTCTGGGATATGGAAAAGCTCCTGGAGCGGCGACGAGCCTCACTCGAAATGAATGCTTTTTAGCGCTCATCAACGATAAAAAATAATCGAAGCTCTCAATAGCAAAAGGCAATGGGTTGAAATACGAGTAAGAACTTGCACAATAGCTTCGAATCTCGATGCTACGGTCTGCTACGATACTCACTAGAAAGCGAGTTCATGTAGACACCAGCTGGGTCGAGAATGATGACCTTGCTTACTCAACGCTGATTGAACCCGGTGCTGTCGAGTCCATGTACACAGGGCTATTGTACTTGTAATTTTAGGTGAACTCTCAGTTCGTGTATTGCACATTAAAGTTGAGCGATATTGGTGCTTTTTTGCGTATGTGCTGTTTTGTTCTGCAAACAGTACTATTTGTCCAGATACAATCTTATTTTTAATTTGAGTACAAAATATTGTCCATTTTTGAAAAAAAAAATAATTTGTGAGGCTGTTAAGAAATTTTTATTTTGAAATATATTCACAAAAAAGCTACATTTTATTTATTTATTTATTTTAAAATACTGCTGGCCAATATTTTGGCCCAGGCAGGAGTGGATATACAAGGCATTAAAACAACATATAAAAATAAAAATCAAAACACGTGATTAGAGTAAATGAACAAGTCAACAAAATACAACACTGTATCATTCAAAAAAATGCAACTCTAGAGCTTTAATGAAATTGGAAGACTGGAGAATGGCCTCAGGAAGACAGTTCCAGTCGGAAATGGTCCGTGGAAAATAACTGTGCTTGAAAGAGTTAGTCCTTGCAAAAATGGGTTCGAGCAGGTTACTTCTTGAATGATGTGTCCTGCGCGACAATTAAACAAGAATTTCAGGGCGAGGTATGTTTAATTTGTGTGTTAAGAGGTTGTGCATAAACAATAAACCGGACATTTTTCTGCGTAGTTCAAGTAGTGGAATATGGTTAGCTTTCATTAGTGTAGTAGGTGAGTCTGATTTCTTGTATTTACTGTAAATGAACCTAACCGCTTTCCTTTGCAGCATCTCTATTTTATGTATATCTTTTTTTTAAATAAGGATCCCCTAAAACTTAAGCATACTCTTATTTAGACCTAATAAATGATGTGTATGCAAGAAGTTTGAGTTTACTTGGAGCATCATTAAGTTTCCGCCTCAAGTAGCACAGCTTGAAAAATGCGGAGGAACAAATGTCGGAAATATGAGAAGACCAAGTTAAATCATGAGTTAAGGTTACCCCTAAATATTTATAATGTATAGTCTCCTCAATTAAATGATACTTACTGAATTATAGATACTGAAATATAAAATGTGTGCGAAACAACTGTTCAGCTCAGGATTAAACTTGTTTTGGAACTTGTGATAGGGTGAAAGTGAAAAATCACTGTCATGCTAGATGTATCGTTTTTTTATGTTCCCATAGTCACATCAAGCATTGTATTTTAAGGTGTGCTTAAGCAATGAAAATAATATTTGGCCTCATATATTCAGGCGGATTACTATTCTCTATACCAACAACTACTATGAATTGGTTTGAAGAAATCAGATGGCCGAGCACCACACCTGGTACCTGGACATAAAATCACCCATGCATGTCTAACGGAATATAATCTTGCACGTGGAAGGTTGCCGATGGTATGGCCATATGATTAGCTGTGATGAGGAAAATTGCATACCTGGTAGGCTGATAGCTGATAAGGAAGTACGATATCATTGTACTCAGATCTAGCATAACATTTTCCTGCCTATGCAAAGTAAATTTCTAGTACTTGCTCAATTGCTCATTGCAGGCTGACTGTAATAACTTTAGCTGAGCTGCTGAGCAAGCATGCACTGCATGATTACTAGAACTTCTTGTTGGGCTTGTTCGTGTTATAAACTTAAGGCGCCAAAACAATGCACGCACACAAGAAAAGAACGGGATAGAGTTCCACTCACAACTGATTTATTGTGCAGAACAAAGTACATATATATCTCACTGCCGGCACATGCGCAAGGAACACATTCAGCTAAATCACATTCAGCATCATGTAGTTTAAGATAAGCTATGTTCAAGAAATGCTTTCTCAGAGAAAGAGGCTGTTGTATGAGGCATGGGCATCTTGAACATATCTTATCCTAAACTACATGATGCTGAATGGGTTCTTTGCGCATATGCCGGCGGTGAGATATATATGTACTTTATTCTGCACAATAAATCAGTTGTGAATGGCGCTCTGTCCCGTTCTTCTTTTCTTGTTTGTGAGCATGTTGTTCTAGTGTCTTTAATTTATAATGAGCACTGTATGAAAACTAATCCTTGGTACATTACAAATAAGACAATTGTTTATAGTAGAATGCAGCAAGCAATAAAGCTGTGAAAACTAAAAAGCTGGAACTTGAAATGGTACGGTTATCTTGAGAATATTATATGCGTACACAGCCTTCAGAATATCTGCGATGTACACATCTCCCTCAGTTAGCTGACTGAAGATCGCTTGATTGATTCTGTCAGGGAAATTATTTCTTTATTCTGGCCGCAGTAATGTATGCGTACCTGTAACTGGTGTACTGCAGAAAAATGTTCTTTAATGCGTTCTTTAATATCATCCAGTTTTGCATGCTTAGTAATCCATATTGTCTAATGCAGGAATGTTTAAGAAAACATTCCTGCAATAGACACTATGGATTACTAAGCATGCAAAACTGGACATGCACAACTGTGAAGTGCCGACCATAGAGGTAGGGGCGAAACTTTTGAACAGCCCAGACGACGGCAAGACATTCCTGCTCGGTAATGGCGTATTTTTCCCAGCTGGAGTCAAGGTCCGACTGGCGTAGGCAATGACTTTCTCACGCGAAGTTGCATCGCGCTGCAGAAGGACAGCGCCAAGACCGTGACCACTGGCATCAGTGTGTAGGATGGTAGGAGCGCTGTCGCTGAAGTGGCCAAGAACGGGATCTGATGTGAGGGCGTGCTTTAGGTCGGTAAAGCAGTGTTGCACTGTTCAGTCCACACGAAAGAGCTGCGCGCTTTAAGTAGTTCATGAAGTGGCGCAGCAATAGTTGCAAAATGCCTTATGAAACGCCGGAAATATACGCCAGGCCGAGGAAATTGCGCAAATCTGCAGTCCGTTGCGGACGAGGAAAGTTCAAGACCGCGCTGATTTTATCTGGGTCTGGGCGAATGCCGTCACTGCTAACCAGATGTCCCAATATTTTAATTTCGTTTTGTGCAAAGTGGCACTTCTTGGTGTTGAGCTGAAGGCCCGCTGAAGAAAGACACGTCAGGACTTCATTCAGGCGCGTGAGATGGTCGTTAAAAGTTGCCGAAAAGATAACAATGTCGTCCAAGTAACATAAACAGGTTCTCCATTTTAGGCCACGAAGTACCGTATCAATCATTCTTTGAAATGTCGCTGGTGCGTTACACAGGCCAAAGGGCATAACATTAAACTCGTAAAGTCCATCGGGAGTTGCGAAAGCGGTTTTCTCTTTGTCGCCCCCATGCATTGGTATTTGCCAATAACCTGAGCGGAGATCCAAGGTCGAGAAATATTCGGCGCCTTGGAGAGAGTCAAGGGCGTCATCTATTCGCGGCATCGGGTAAACATCTTTACGGGTAATTTTGTTTAGTGCGTGATAATCAACACAAAATCGTACCGATCCGTCCTTTTTTTAACGAATACTACTGGGGAAGACCATGGGCTTGTTGATGGACGAATAATATCGCGACGGAGCATGTCATTCACATTTTTTTCGATTACTTTTCGTTCCGAGAGAGAAACCCGATAAGGTCGTCGGCGTACGATTGAGTTACCTTCAGTAATGATGCGGTGGTGTGCAACACTAGTCCGTCCCAGTGGAGGGGAAGTGGCATCAAAAATGGCTTGATGGGCTTGAAGCAATTTCAGCAATTCTTTGCGTTGGTGCGGCGTGAGGTCCGGACTGATTGTCTTCGACAGCATCGGAAGAGAGACGTGCGATGAATCACGTTGCTGAGGTAGCGGGGCGGTGAGCACCATAATGTACTTAGGGTGAGCATCCACTATGCATGGCAGGGAAGTTGCTTTAGTCAGGACGATGGATTCACGGGATGTGTTCGTGGCAGCTACTATCGCTGAGCCGCTGCGGAATCGTACAAGACTTGATGGGAAGGCGATTCCACGTGCAAGATGACGATGAGATGGTGCGATAAGTACATCCCCGTCAGTGATGTGTTCCGAAACAACGGTAACAAGTTTTTCGCACTGTGGAGGCAATACAGTGTCAACTGCGGCAATGAGAGAATGACGTCCTCCAGACATGTCAGATGAAAAATCACTGTCTGTCATATGAATGACACGGTCGCCACAAGAAATTAACGCTGACGCGGTCGGCAAAAAGTCCCAACCAAAAATCATCTGATGCGCACACGGTGAAAGCACAGCAAACTGCACATGGTGGCGGACGCCGTCTATAACAATTCGAACTGTACACTTTGCTGAAGGATGTAGAGGGACGTCATTTGCTCCACGAAATTCAGGTCCATCATATGGTGTCGTTACTTTCCGCAAACGGTGGCATAAATCAGCGCGAATAACAGAAATTGCAGCCCCTGTGTCAATCAAAGCTTCGACCGGTAATCCTTCAGCTAAAACGGAAATCATATTGTACGGGAGATGAGGAGGACTTTTGGTAAGTTCGCAGAGTGCAGTTTCACCTCCGGAAACTGCATCGCTTAGTTTTCCGAATGACGGACAGGAACAGTTGTTGCTGGTCGAAGTGGAGAAACAGAGCGGCGGTATGGGGAAAGGGACCGGCGTCGGGAAACATGGGCGCCACTTGGTTCAGACGAGGATACCGGTGGTGGAGAGGATCGACGAGGTGGGGTGTGAATAGATAGTCGGTGATAATACGCGGGTACGTCACTTTCGAAGGCGTCGTAACCACGCCGCTCGTTCTGAATGCGTCGACGACAGAAGCGGGAAATATGTCCTCTGATTCCACAGCAGTAGCACACTGGGCGAGAGGGGCGCCAAGGTGCGTAATAGGGCGGCGTAGGCTGAGCCGTCGTCACGGCTTTGATGTGGTTGTAGGGCGGTGGTTGTCGTGGGGGAGGAACAAAAGGAGGAGGGGATGCAGCAACGTGAGCATAAGTCGGCGCTGTACGAGGTGCAGGAGGGTCAGGTGCTACAGGGTGGGTGATAGTTGCCAATACTTCTTTAATGATGGTGCGGAGGCTGGCGTCATTAGAAGAAGAGTGATCACACCCGTGCCGGCAGAAAGGGCTCAAGGCTTGGAGCTCTTCGCGGATTATCGCTCGAATTAGGGTTCGTAGATCGAAGTCAGTAGAGGGGGGGCCAGTAGAGAAGTCGGGCTGCAATCGGGAGGACTGCAGCTGTTCGAGTCGTTGACAGGTCGTAATAATGGAATCAACACTTGATGGATTCTGGGCAAGTAGGGTGTTATAAGCCACAGAATTGATTCCTTTCATGACATGGTGCACGCGTTCAGGTTCAGGCATGGTGGGGCTAATACGCCGGCAAAGTGCAAGTATGGCCTCTATGTAAGAGGCATACGACTCATCGGGACCTTGACGACGGGAAGCGAACTTTTTCCTCGCGATCTCAGTCCGAACTGCGGGGTCGGCGAAGTATTGGCGGAACTGCTGTTTGAAGGTGGGCCAGTTAGTGGTGTGGGGCTCGCGGTTGATAAACCAATTCCTGGCGAACTCAATCAGGTAGAAGGAAACGTTGAGGAATTTTAAAGCATCATCCCACCGGTTGTAGGCACTGCAGCGTTCATAAGTGTCAAGCCAGTCATCCACGTCCTCGTCGCGACGACCGGCGAACAGCGGCGGGTCGCGTTGTCGTGTGGGCACAGTGGGAGGCGGCGGTGTAGCCGAGGTAGAGGGTCCGGCCGGGTCGGGACTGCTCTCGGTTGACATAACGATGGTGGTTGTTGCCAAAAGGCGACCGGAACGTAGCTCCAGCGATAGGCAGGGCAAAAGGCAGTAAGGGGATCAAATTTCACCTCCACCACGTGTGAAAGAAGGCCAGGTCGAAACGCCAAAGTCGTGACGGCAAGGCAAGGTACGCCGTGTCAGCTTTTTAATCTGATGGAGAACCCAGGCGCGTGCTGGAGCCGGCGCCGCGGGACGAAGACGATGGTATGTACAAAAGAAAGAAGAAGATTATGGTATGTACAAATGAAAGAAGATCCGTGGAAGGCTCACAATATATATATCTCACTGCCGGCATATGCGCAAAGAACCCATTCAGCATCATGTAGTTTAAGTATGTTCAAGAAGCCCATGCCTCATACCACAGCCTCTTTCTCTGAGAAAGCATTTCATGAACATATCTTATCTTAAACTACATGATGCTGAATGTGATGTAGGTGAATGTGTTCCTTGCGCATGTGCCGGCAGTGATATATATATGCACTTTGTTCTGCGCAATAAATCAGTTGTGAGTGGAACTTTGTCCCGTTCTTTTTTTGTGTGCGTGCATTGTTTTGGCGCCTTCAGTTTATAATAAATAAACACGAACAAGCCCAACAAGAAGTTCTAGTAATCATACAGTGCATGCTTGTTCAGCTAAAATTATTACAGTCAGCCTGCAATGAGCAATTGAGCAAGTACTAGAAATTTACTTTGCATAGGCAGGAAAACGTTATGCTAGATCTGAGTAGAATCATATCGTAATTCCTTATCAGCTAGCAGCCTGCCAGGTATGCATTTTCCCTCATCACAGCTAATCATATGGCCATACAATTCCACGTGCAAGATTATATTCCGTTAGGCATACATGGGTGATTTTATGTCCAGGTACCAGGTGTGGTGCTCGGGCATCTGATTTCTTCAAACCAATTCATAGTAGTTGTTGGTGTAGAGAATAGTAATCTGCCTGAATATCTGAGGCCAAATATTATTTTTATTGCTTAAGCACACCTTAATATACAATGCTTGATGTGACTATGGGGTCATAAAAAAACAATACATCTAGCATGACAGTGATTTTTCACTTTCACCCTACCACAAGTTCCTTGAAAACCCAGTTTAATCCTGAGCTGAAAAGTTGTTTCGCACACATTTTATATTTCAGTATCTGTAAAATGTTGCTATTTTGTGAATATATTTCAAAATCAAAATTTCTTAACAGCCTCACAAATAATTTTTTTTTTCAAAAATGGACAATATTTTGTACTCAAATTAAAAATAAAATTGTGTCTGGAAAAATGGTATTGTTTGCAGAACAAAACAGCACATACGCAAAGAAGCACCAATATCGCTCAAATTTAATGCGCAATACACGAACTGACAGTTCACCTAAAATTACAAGTACAATATGTACATGGACTCGAGAGCACCGGGTTGAATCAGCGTTGAGTAAGCAAGGGCATCATCCTCGACCCGGCTGATGTCTACATGAACTCGCTTTCTAGTGAGTAAGTATTATAGCAGAGCATAGCATCGAGATTCGAAGTTATTGTGCAAATTCTTACTCGTATTTGATCCCATTGCCTTTTACTATCGAAAGCTTCGATTATTTTTTATCGTTGATGAGCGCTAAAAAGCATTCATTTCGAGTGACGCTCGTCGCCGCTCCAGGGGCTTTTTCATATCCCAGAGTTCCCCATAACTAGGCTGCCTGACTGGACGGCGTCTACATGCCTTTAGATAAGCGGGTCAAGCGAATTATCCTACCCCCTGCAAGCGAGTTAACGCGACCCGCTCCGCCGCCTATTTTACTCGACCCAACTGTGTATACATGAACCCCACAACTGATTTTTCACTCGACCGACGTACTCGACCCAATTCTGCCGAGTTCATGTATACAGGGGTGGAACGCACGTGTAACAAGTACCAATGCTTCTAAGAATCCAATCTGCTTTCTTCTGGCTCCCCATCCAGTTTTCTAAAAAAATATCTTGTCTGACAAAGGAGGATATTTGGAGTTAAGCAGCTAAGCAACACAAGATCCATATGCTTGCTCTAACGCATGACTCCTCAGTGCACTTATTTGCAATTTGCTTGGTCATGTGGCAGTTCACCAAACTGTCTGACTAGACATGACAATAAAAAAAACATCGGGGGATCATTTCTACTTTTATTAAGACATGCAAAAGCTTTTTTGTTGTTGACATAGCATTCAAAGACTGCGGGAGTTTGGCAGTTTTATACGTCATATTTCGTTTGGCAGTTGCAAGGGGATGTAGAAAAAGAAATATGATTAGGGAATATAAGGGGTGACAGCATCCCGAAATGAAACTAATGGACCAATGATGCACACTGCGTATCTTAAATGGCGTCACTGGTAATATCAAACACAGAAAATCGTCCTTGACTGTGACAAATTTGAAGCCCAGGAGGTGAGTTGGTTGTGGGCAGGTAGTTGGAAAAGGGCAGTCCCCCTGAGAGGGAGGCGGCAAGATCACTGCCACCCATTATGCGGAAAGCCCTGGCAAGCATGCAGGCAAAGGTGAATGCACGCCTGAATGAGCAGCTGCACTAATAATTTCCTTTTGTCTTGCAGCCCACCCCTTCTGCACAGTAAGCAAGTCTGCTCTGTTTTCCGAACACAGAAGCATATGCAAAAACAAACAGAATGTTCTCTAAAATTGACAAAATTTGAACGAGTATTGCATGATGATCTCCTTCTGCAAATGTCTTGCTCTAGGGTTACAGAATAAATTCATTGCAGCTGCGAATAAAGCGAATTGGGACCTAATGGCTAATCTCAATGGCTTGGGGAGAGAATTATTTATAATTGTCACTTTGAGCAATGTAAATAGCCTGGTTTAGATCAAAGTAATATTACATCTACATGGCTGAAGCCAATGTAGGCAACCAGAAATGTGCAAGCAGTCTGTAACTGCATGTCTGTATGAACAAATACATACAGTGCAGGCAGCAGCAACGAAGGGAGAGTGGAAGGCGAATAACCTGAGCAATCTGAATGGCTTTCTTCTCTGCAACCTTAATACAGGCTTCCTGCGAATTCTTGTAATGCAAGCATAATCAAGAATGGTAAATATTCCATCACTTAAAGCACCTGCACTCCCCTGTTACGCAAATGACAACTACTTCGTCAGTTCAACAAGCTATGCCTGTTATTGTGCTATTACACCACAGGTTCACTCAATCATGCCTCAACATGAAATAGTCACATACTGTTGAAATAAAGCAACGAAATGTAGCTCCAGCTATTAAAGCACTGCCAGGGACATGAAGGATATTATTTTCTGCATACTGTGGGCAAGACTTCTGAACAAGTAAGTCGAGCTAAAAAGCCAGAAAAAGTCACATAGCATGCAAGCATATAGCAAAAAGCCAGCAGAGCATTTAAAGCCTTTATATAATGCAAAACAAAGGCAATGTGTCATACCTAACGAGGCAATGTTTCCTTACACACAGCATGTTTCATGGCAAGGCTCCCACAGTTGTTGACAGGTTATGCAGCACCAAAATGTTGATGATATTGTCTGGCTCACATTCAGGCAGCACCCTTTTGATGGCAGATGATTGCTTGTGCAAAAGCAGTGCGATGATACAAGTGGAGCAGCTGGACTGCGGGCGTTATAGAGCAAAGAGCCCTAAATGCAAGGAAAGAAAGTCTCCATTAACTCGATGCCTCTAAATCATGATAACAACATACCATTGCTCTTCTGTGTTTAGTTAATCTATAATTTCAACTGAAAGCTGTCTCAAACAATGGACTAATTGCAACTATATGTTACACA